>WELB01000254.1:159312-181014 GCA_009602725.1 Spirogloea muscicola
CCCCCCCCCCCCCCCCTTCAGACCCCAGGAAGGCTGCCCTGCCTGCCCGAAAAATGGGACAGCTGGCACCTCCACCCCGCCAAATACACGGGATTTCAAATACAAAAACCACCCCCCCCCAAAACCACCCCCCCTCGCCCCCCATCCTCCTCGGCAGGCCAGGGGGAGCTTGACCAGCCTCCCCTTCGCACCCGCCATTCTCCCTCCCTTCTGCCTCTCCTGATCAGGAGCGACGTCGCGCGCCTCCCGCCCGCCTCCCGGCAGCTCTGGCCTGCAGCGCTGTCATAGCGCCAGCCAAGGCCGCGAAGCCCCCGGACAGCCGCGCTGCATTCCCAAGCAAACAGTAGTGGCCAAGTCTCCCTTCCGCACACGCCCGACCGATTTCGCTCAGCTGGAAGACCGCACAGTCGTGCATGCTGCCGCACCGGCCGACGTCCAAGTCCCAGATCTTGCGCTTTGCGTCGGCCACCACCTGCAGAAGCACTGAGTAGTGACTCTTACGGTTGTAGTAGTCTTGGGGATCAACACTTGGCCGGATGATCGGGATGTGGGAGCCGTCGACAGCGCCGATGACGTACGGGATACCTGCGAGCTCCCGGGACTCGGCGGCCATGCCGTCCATCCCCGCGTGTGTCGGCCACCTGACTGGTACCGGAAGCAGGATGTCCCTGATAGCGAGCAGCACCTATCTGACGATGAGGCTAGCCGTGCACGCCGCTATCCCGAGAAGATCGGCTGTGTCCCGGAGTCCACATCCGGTTGCCAGGCGGTGCAGCGTGCAATCCATGCTTCTTCCGGCACAGCTGCTCTGTACTTCGTGTCCCGCTTCTCGATCGCGCCGCGGAGAGCCTGGACCAGCCTGTCAAAGACTCTGCGCGACACTCTCACGCGCTTCCGGAATTGCTCCTTGGTGAAGTCGACCTGCAGCTGGTGGAGCCAGCCGGCTCCACCAGCTGCGTGGAGCTCCACAGGAGGCGCGGTGCTCTCTCCTCCTCCCCTTGCAGCAACATCGTGGCCACGAGCGCCAAGAACGCCATGACCTTGATCTGCTGCAAGAGCGGCAGCGAATTCGCCTCCGCCGACGCCTCCGCCTCCGCCTCCGCCTCCGTCGAGCGCAGGTGCCAGGTCAGGACTGTCATCGTGACGCAGCAGATCCGCCTCGGCTCGGGCCCCATGCCTGCAGGCCCTGGTCGGCTGCAGGAAGGGGGGAGCTTGCGCCTGCGGGGGCGCTCGACCAGGCTGCGCTGCGGGAGGCGGCGCTGCTGCTAGGGTTAAGAAGAAAGACGCTTCCAGGAGAGGGCGGCGACTGGGAGAGGCCAGATGCGGTTTGGAGCTGCTGCCCTAGCGCGCTGGGCAGCCAATCCGACCTGGCGGGGCTTGGGGGACGGTTCCGCACGTGCAGGTGGCCTCGGCCTCCGTGGCAGCGGCCCCCCTTCACCCGGCGGTCAACACCATTTTGGCCGACCAACCCGGTGTAACCCGGCCTTAAAGAACAACAAGCACAAGAAGAAACTAAGCAGCTACGAAGCACTCAGTAACCCCTGCTAAACCCTTCTGCCCATGGAGGATAGGGGCTGGAGAAGCCACCTGAGTCTGCTGAGCAGCCTCAGGTCAAAGAAACTGAGTTCCTAGACGCGGGTTCCCTGGCCAGAGCCAGAGGAAAGCTTCCTCCAGAAGAGGTAAGAAAGCACGGCCAGATTGACTGGTGGCTGGGAAAGGCCAGCCCAAAGGAGTGGACAAGGTCTGAAGGAGCCGGAGTGCGAAGGACTAGGACTAAGACATTAGCCAGGGAACGCTCAGTTATCTCTAGTCAGGAGATGCAAGTCTGAGTAGCTAGCCGGCGGAAAGACGTCGCCCTGACGGAAGCCGGAGGCCGAAGACGGCGATGACCGGGGTTGGCCAGCCCAGGGGAAGTATGTCCAAGGTCCGAAGGGGCCAGGAAAGCACTCAAGCACGGATCCGCCACCTTTTCCGTGCTTGAGTGCTTGAGAGAGAGAAAGAAGCCTTACTGCCATCCCCCTACTTGGGAGAGCGGCTACTTCTTCTTCTTCACGAAGGCATGGACCCACGGTCCAACGGGAGCAGCCGTCCAAGGAGCACCACGGCCTCGGTGTGCTCGGCCCCTCAGTACGTGGGACAGTACGTCTCACGTGCCTTTGATGCTATTCAGCTGACTTGGGACCAGTGCGTGTGCGTCTAGGCACACACTTTGGTCAGGACGGCGAAAGATTGCCTCGCCAACCTGGCTGCGTCCAACTTTGTTCTCGCTGCAGACCCAACACTTCTTTCATCTAGCCATCTATTAGCATCTCAAGACAGAGGCGCTACCTCCATCCAGGCCGGGCACTTTGGTGGAGGCTCGCTCTGCAGCCCACGCTTTCAGCTTCGAATTGGTGGCTGCAAGCTATTGCTTTCCACAGAAGCTTCTCACCCACATGGCCCGTGACGACTACTACATTCTCCCCTTGTATCGAGTTAGCTTGCACAAGCCGTGCCCTTTAACATTCTTTCCAAAAAATTCTCTTTGCATTGAGAAAGCTTGCTTGGCTAACTGCGCACGACTTGGTAAGGCTATCATTATACAGATGAATGAATATCAGCTTCACGATCTAGCCCATCCTACACAACAGGCCTTTGATCTCTGATTATTGTCCTCGTGGATCATCGAGGCCACGACCACATTGCGAGATTGCCACCTCATTTTAAGTTGCGCCGACCTTACTGTCTTGTGTTTCGAAGTCGCAAGTGGCAAGGTCTATAACGCTGCTATGTGCTAATGTCTTGAGCGGAAGCTGAATGATTACTAGATAACTGATCATTGCTGATCAAAGGAATCACAGATCGTTGCAAATCTTTTCAAATTGATCAAACTGTTCAAAGCAGTGATCACTAATCAAGTTGATCAGAGCAGTCACTGATCAAAGAGAGAAGGCGTGCGGTGCGCATGAAATTGAAAGGGAGGCCATTCCTAGCTTTACAAATGTCCTGTTACGGGGTAATCAAAGGAGTCAATTGATCATTGGTTGACGTTAAGCAAGTGATTTGTCGAAAATTCTGTCGCCTTAACGGAGCGATTGATAAGGTAGTTGCCAGCCTTCACTACTTGGCGGTCAACAAGATTATGACCTACTCATATCCTGCTGTATACCATTGTAGGGTAAACTAAGCTGAAACATAATACCCAACCTGCACAAGAAGGCCACCCAGAGGACACCATCAAATCCAGACCACTCCCGCTTGTGATGCAACGGTCAGACGGCAGAATGATTGGAGGCTTGCTCAAGTCACAAAACCGTGGCATCCTGCTAATGTCCGAGGACCTTGAGGAGCATTTGTCCATGAGAAACAGGTCGTCGAAGAGTATCAAGCTCTTTGGGAGGCCAGGGTGAGCACATTCGTGTTGTTGCTCGTGATCCAAGTTGCTTAGCTTTCACTCAAGCCTAGCTCATAAGGCCGCACTGCAGCCTATCAAGACCAAGATTCGGCTGTGGAGGTGGCCACTCGGCCCGTGCTTTGAATAAGGAGCAAAAGTCGAAGACCCTTTCAGAAGCACAGGCAAGCTGTCAGTTCGGAAAATCGTAAACTTCTCAACATTTCTCTCCCCTGCAGCAATTTCTACTAGCGACTCTATCTTCTCACTGTCAGATTCCATACCATTATTGCGTCAACACCACGATTACATACAAAATCAATGACATGCTAGAGTCAACTATGAGTAGTATGTCCACAATGCTCTGACGGGACTTTACAAAGTAACAACCCAGCTTCTGTAATAATGCTTTTATTATCCTCTCAGAGAGTCGAGCCAAATATCTGTGCTATTAATTGTCTTCTGAGTGTCCCATCTATGCGAGAGATTATCTAGGGAGTGATGCAACACACTCATGCTCGGTCCTACCAATGAACAAGACCTCAATGTCAATGTCTCAATATTAAGACCAATGGGGCCCCTCACATGAAGGAGCACAGAACACGAAAATGGGAAATCGGCTCTTCTATCAAGCTCTGCAGTGCTTACATATGTCATGGTAATAAAGTGCAAGACCAGGAGATCAATTGGATGCAACAGCAGCTTCGCTTCCTACAAGCAGCAGTTATAAGCCTTATACGCAGATGGAGCTATAGCCAATGCCGCCAAAATAGAAGTAAGCCTCCCAGCCTCCAGGATTGGCTCCGACCCAGATGCTGTAGCAGTTGCTGTTGCTGGTGTAGGAAGAGATGGCGTAGTCGAGGTTGTGGAGGGTGTTGTACTGGTTCTCGAACTGGATGTTACGGATGTAGGTAGCGTAGGACCAGCCCTTGGCCGCGTACCAGCCGCTGCCTATGTACGTGCGAGTGTGCCTCCCGTAGGGCTCGATGTTCACGATCTCGCCTCCCCACTGGACCACCTCGGCGTCGCTGTTGAGGCGGGTAAATCCACCACAGCCAGTAGCCCACTCACTGACCCTGGTACTGGAGCCACCAGTGGCCAGAGCTGGGGTCCTTGAAGACCAGAAGCGTGAACTCCCACTGCGTGCTCCCGTACCAGGAGACCGGAGTTACGGTCCCGCCCAGGTAGACATTGCCATTCGTCTAAGCCGCTGCAGTCCAGGTTGTAGCAGCCGGTGCTCTTGTGTGCATCCCTCTGCGACCAGGGAGACGAGAGCCGGCAGTGAGTCCAGCTGTTGATGAGGTGAAACCTAACATGGCAAGCCTGACCATCTTACAGCAAGGTTGCTAGTGGCGATTGACAGCACTCACCGTCCAGTAGATGAAGAGCCTGGACTGCCAGTCGCCGTACTTGTTGGAGTACAGCTGCCAGCCCGCCTCGATCGTGTTCAGGTCGCCATTGCCGTAGGACCCCGCCACCAGCCACAGCTGGGAGAGGCTGAACTCGCTTGCAAACTCCACATACGGGTTCCAGACGTTGAATGTCGCCTTGGTGCCATATATGAGCCCGCTGTTCCCTCTGTATTCACCAATGGCGTACTGCAGAATGTGACAAGGCATGCGGTCAGCTGCAGGCACGTGATCGAGAGGCAGTTGGCAGCAAGGTCTGCAAGCTGTGCCACAATGTATGCCAGTCTAAACATAGGCCACTTCACTTTCAGAGAAGTCCTTGTTTCTGATTAGGACACGATTTAGCAACTGCGCCTGACCTCGTGACCCGCATATGAAGGCTTCTGGATGGCATTGTAATTGAGCCTCGTGGTGTTGCTGCCACCTTTCATCATGCCTGCAGTGAGGGTCTCGTTCCCGACTTCGATGTGATTGCATTGCTGCCTTACATAGTTTTCCTTGTAGAATGTCAATGTGGTCGTACTAGTACTGACTTGCTTACGTGACTCGCTTTGCAGATCTGTAAACTTCGACACAGCAACAGCTCAGGCTCTGCATAGCAGTGTCTTTCAAATTTAGAGGAACTTATTTACATTAATCGTCTGCATTTGTGGGGTATGGTTTGACATACTGAGAATGCTCGAGTGATAAGGGAATTAATGAATGGTGCTGCAAAACGTGCATCGATCTGTAGCTCACAACATCTTGACCACCATTTGTATGACATGACAATTACCCATAATCAGATCAATGTTATTCATGAGAAGTAGTTCCACTGTCCTTCAAAAGAAGGACCTCAGACATATACAAAATGGGCAGGTCATGTCATCGACACTCCTCTCAGGTCTGCCTGTCATCTATCCGGGTCTTGACCAGTCCCACAGCCAGAACAGCTCCTAAGCAGTAACTTTGTACAAGCAGCAGTCTATGTTGCTTTAGGGGCAGATGGAGCTATAGCCAATGCCACCAAAGTAGAAGTACGCCTCCCAGCCTCCAGGATTGGCTCCAACCCAGATGCTGTAGCAGTTGCTGTTACTAGTGTAGGAAGAGATGGCGTAGTCGAGGTTGTAGAGGGTGTTGTACTGGTTCACGAATTGGATGTTACGGATGTAGGCAGCGTAGGACCAGCCCTTGGCCGCGTACCAGCCGCTGCCCATGTACGTGCGAGTGTGCCTCCCATAGGGCTCGATGTTCACGATCTCGCCTCCCCACTGGACCACCTCGGCGTGGCTGTTGAGGCGGGTGAAGATCCACCACGGCCAGTAGCCCACCCACTGACCCTGGTACTGGAGCCACCAGTGGCCAGAGCCGGGGTCCTTGAAGACCAGGAGCGTGAACTCCCACTGCGTACTCCCGTACCAGGAGACAGGAGTCACCCTGCCGCCGAGGTAGACATTGCCGTTGGTCTGCACGAAGCCGCTGCAGTCCAGGTTGTAGCAGCCGGTGCTCTTGTATGCATCCCTCTGCGACCACGGAGACGAGAGCCGACAGTGAGTCCAGCTGTTGATGAGGTAAATGTTGATTATGGCAAGGCTGACCATCTTACAGCAGGGCTGCTGGCGGCAATTGACAGCACTCACCGTCCAGTAGATGAAGAGCCTGGACTGCCAGTCTCCGTACTTGTTGGGGTACAGCTGCCAACCCGCCTCGATCGTGTTCAGGTCGCCGTTGCCGTAGGACCCCGCCACCAGCCACAGCTGAGAGAGGCTGAACTCGCTTGCAAACTCCACATATGGGTTCCAGACGTTGAATGTCGCCTTGGTGCCATATATGAGCCCGCTGTTCCCTCTGTATTCACCAATGGCGTACTGCAGAATGCGACATAGCATACGGTCAGCTGCAGGCACGTGATAGAGAGGCACTTGGCAGCAAGATCTGCAAGCTGTGCCGCAATGTATGCCAGTCTCAACATAGGCCAACATAGGCCACTTCACTCTCAGAGGAGTGCTTGTTTCTGACTAGGACACAGTTGAGCAACTGCGACTGACCTCGTGACCCGCGTATGAAGGCTTCTGGATGGCATTGTAGTTGAGCCTCGTGGTGTTGCTGCCGCCTTTCATCATGCCTGCAGTGAGGGTCTCATTCCCAGGCGCACCGGTGCCATTCTTTTGGTTATGCTTGCCTTTGTTTGGGTGATGGCCACCGCCATGACCCTTGGGGTGCTTCTTGAAAAAGTCTGGCAATGAGCCAGCCCTCGCAACTTCGTCGTCTGCAACAAGGGAAGGCTACATCAATGCGACTGCATAACTTGACATTTGTCGGACAAACGGAGGTTCTGAAGAGCTACAGACACAGCTGATAGAGTAGGTCATGAGAAATTCGCTTTGCCGTTTCTGAAGTCCTGCCAGGAAATGTGATGGAAGAAAAGGAGAGGACTTACGAGTGACGCGGCGGACGGGGATGGTGCCCTCTGGGCAGCTGCCCCAGGTCTGCTTGACTGGGACATGCGAGCTGTTGACCTTGCCATCATCGGAGGCCTTGAGGGAAGGGGGTTTCATCTGCGAGAAGCCAGCAGCCGAAGATCGTTTAGTAGAATGCTGATGAAGGCGAGCTTGCGATCCTCTGCCAGGCTTGCTGTCGCAGTCCGTAGCGAGGCTGGACTACAGCCTCGCAGAAGGTGTGTTGGACAGCAAAGTACCTGAATTTTGTGGTCCTTGAACTTGGCATCCTGCATGGTGTGCTGGTCCGCAATCTTGACGCAGTCGACGACATCCCCATCCTCCGTGTGGATGGTCTTCTGAGCAGGCCGTTGGTGGCGGGCGACGTACTTGGCCATGCGCGCCTGGTGATCCGCATCTGGTGATTGAACGAATGTGCGGCTTGTCAGCAAGGATCTCCAGACTTCGCAGTGGAGACGTGTCCATCAGTGTTGAGATGAATCGGATGCAAGGTTTGAGCGCAAGGAGTAAGCGAAGGGCCCGAAGTGGTACCTGCGGAAGGCGGAGGGCTGCTGAGCAGGCGCCTGCCCTGCTGCGGCTGCACCGCGGCGCTGAGGCCGGCACAGAGGAGCTGGGCGAGGAGTAGGAGGCAGGCGAGGCCGAGCGGGCGGCGGCCCCGGGCGGGAGCCATGCGGGGGGCGAGGCGGCGGCTCGTCAGCTCCAAGAGGCCGCTCTGGTGGGCAGTGGAGGGTATGAGGCCAGCGGCAGGTTGCGAGTTCGGGAAGGCGCGCTGGGTGGGCGGTGGGGCGGGAAAGGGCAGCAAGCGGATAGAGGCCGGGGTGGGAAGAGGGGCCGGGGTCGCCTGGCAGGGGGCCGTCGGGCTTGGGGCTGGGGGGCTTGGAGCCAAGTGACGAGCCTCCTGCCACTTATAGTGGGGGGCCTAGCGGCGTCGACCGGACGGCAGCGGCGCGTCGCCGTCGGCGCGGGTCAACGGCGGGGGCACCTCGAGAAGCTGCCCGGTGTGTCAAAGAGCCTCTCGAAATGGGAAGGCGCCCTCTTTGTTTTCGGGCTGGTTGTTCCAGCCCCTATTCTCAATGGGCGAGCACTTTCTTCTTTGTTTCTGCCCGTTCCGCGGCATCGCTCCCCTTTTCGGTGGAAATACTTCCGTGTGGCGCGTCAATCAAGCGCTGCCCGGCCAAGCCGGGCAGCCGGGGTGATGTGCAATGCTGGTGCTCCACGTGGCGCGCTGCCGATAGGCCGTTGACCTCCTCCACGCCGACGCCCACATCTCACCCGCCGAAGACCGTGGCGTCAACGGCATCGGAGCACCTGTCACCGTGTTAGCTCACTGAAGCTTCTGCGGCGCTTTCTTCTCCCACTCGTGCTCCGAATGTTTGGGGGTCCCTTGAGCGGCCACGTGGCGCGCAGGCAGCCCCCCCCGGCTTGGTGGAAGCTTGGGGCCGCCGGTCGCCGGCCATTGCTAGCGCCCAGCCCGTGCGCCTGCCACATCCGCCACCTTGCCCTTGACGAGGAAGCCCCACTGCCATTCCCCCACTTGGGAGAGCGGCTTCTTCCTCTTCTAGAAGGCTTGGCTCTCACGGCCCACCGGGCGCAGCCGTCCACGGAACACCACTGCCTCTCTGTGCTCGGCCAGTCGGGAACGTGTGACAGCCTGACGTGCCGTATACTGCTGTTGACCTGACACGGGACCAGCGGGTGTGCGTCTCTGCACACAATCTGGTCGTCGGGCGGGCGACACGACAATCTGGCTCCCTCGCGTCCAACGCCGTTCTCTCTGCGGGACCAGCACGCCTTTCATCTAGCTATCTATTAGCTGATCGAGAAAGCGGAGTGACCTCCACTCTGGGCGGCACATTGGCGGAGGCTCGCTTACAGCCAACGCTTCCAGCTTCAGTGTGGTGATGCAAGTCATTCTTAAGCAGAGAACGCACCCCAAAGCAGAGCAAGGCAAAACCTAAAGACTTAGCTAGAATCTCTTTCTGCACAGGTAGAAGTAAATTGACTAGTAAATACTTCAAGTTCTCCTTCTCATCGATGCAGATTGCACATGCCCTGCCTTCCTCACAATTTTGCTCTGAATCGCCTCTTTGCAGTAAGATAGCCTGCTTGTGTAAATGACCATGACTTGGGAGACTAGCCCATCCTCCACAATATGCCTTGAATGTATGGTTGTTGTCCTCGCGCCTGATCGAGCCCACGCCATGGCCACATTGCGAGCTTCACACCGCATTCTAAATTGCGCCGCCCTTACAGTCTTGTGTTTTTCTAAGAGGCACGTGGCAGAAATCCTTAGTCTATAACCATGCTACGTGCTAAAGTTTCGGTCAGATGCTCCAGAATAACAGGTCTGCAGGTACCTGGTTACGGCAATCCACTTCGGTCATAGCCTTGGGCTTATTTTATGATTGTTGTGCATTATGAGATACCTTGTGCAATTTGTGATGGTTGGAGGCAGCTTCTCGACATAGCAGCAAGTTCACAGGACATAGGGCGATGGCATTCCTGAAGCTCGTTAGGCAGCAAGCTGACTCCGCTCCCGGCTGCTGCAGTGCACACAAAAGCTGACTACTTCACATTTGATCAGGTCTGCAGGTCTCTAAGTTCTCCTGCCACCTTCCCCTTTTATACTGAGAAACACTCACCCCCTGATGCTGCCGTCTCATTCGATTGAGCTCATGTGGGGCTATTATCCCATCTATATATTACAGTAGATGAGAAGCAATGAAGGGGATTGGAGGGTCACGCACCTATATTTTGCACTTGGTTCAGGCAAACATTTTGGCAGCTGTGCAGCTGCTTTGTTTTCTGGAGTATACCATCTGCGAAAAAGCACGCGTCAATTGTGATTTGCTCAGGGATTGAAGTAATAGCGCGCCACCTGGGGCGATGCATCCACCATTCGCCCTTTGTCTGCACAAGCGTGCATAGTGACGGAGGC
Source organism: Spirogloea muscicola (assembly GCA_009602725.1). NCBI lineage: Eukaryota > Viridiplantae > Streptophyta > Zygnematophyceae > Spirogloeales > Spirogloeaceae > Spirogloea > Spirogloea muscicola. The sequence continues at coordinate 169,468 of WELB01000254.1, forward strand.
TCTCCTGTTGTTAGGAGTCGTGCCACCTTCAGAGAAGCCGCGTGTAAGGACGAGCAGTTCGCCAAAGCTAAGATCGAGATCATCACCGGAGGACGTGGTACGAGAAACCAGGTTGGCAACCACCAGGTGGGCAACCAACTACATCTACAATCTGATTTCTAAGAAAATGAGAGCTACACAATGAAAGCAAATGCTTAAGATAATTCTTCTTTCTGTAACTTGCGAGTTCAGTTTTCGGCACAAGCTTGCAAGGTCCCTGAGGAAGTGCAATGTCCAGAGCGATGGAAGCGAGCAAGAGCCCCAAGCCCATAAGGACAACAGCCAGAGCCATATAGTAAGCCAAAGAGAAGGTGGCAAACGATGGACCTGCTGGAGAGCCGACTTGCACGTCAACTCGATTAGAGTGGCTGAGACTTTAAGAAAATGAACGAGGAAGGCTATGCACGCTGTGCAGGAGGGCACCTCGACCGGAAGGGGCCGAGGGCGAGCTGTAATTGATCAAAGAATGGATAACCAGTAGCCATATGAGGAATAGGCAGAGGGGTTTCGCTCTCCTCAGGGATACTTAGCTTCCACCGCGGTGAATCTAGTATTGTTGCCTCCTACACAGAATGACCCGCCTCACTGCAGGCTTGTATGTGGTCATGCTGCAATTCTCAGAAAGGTAGAGGTGACTGAACAAATAACCCAGTAAGCATGTCTGTACCAAACGTCTTCAGGTTCGTAAATAGTATAAGCGCTAGTGCTGGTTCTGCGGATGATGAGCATCCTTTCAAACGCTCACTATATCTGACCCTCAATGGTCATAGCAAAGGATGGTGTAAGCATACCGAATGGTCGGTGCTCGTTGCACCTGTCTCAAAGGTTAGAATAGGGGGTTCCGTAGAGATGCATGTGCAATACACTACATTGATACCCTACCGTAAGCATCAGCTTCTCGTTCGTCGATAGTCGAGCGTGTGGCCGTTCGTGAAGAGGACATCACGTCTGGGGTTCGATTGGGGTGGGGGGGATTGGAGAGAGAAGGCTGAATATTGTTCAAGGGAAACAATAGCTGTGTACTGTCCCCTCAATTTCTCGAGACGAGACAGAGAGCAGGCAAAGGCTGGATGAGACAAGAAGGCTTTCCACGGAGGCGGTGGCTGTGGAGGCCCAGAAAGAGCGGCGGGGTCAAGGGGGAGGCCCCGGAAAAGGACAGACGCCGCTCTTGCACGAACAGACGGAGTCTAGCGCAGGGACAAGTGGTCTAGCGCAGGGACGGTTGTGCGCCAGGGTCGTCGGGTGCTGTTGGCCGCCACCATGGCCGGCGCACCCAGCACCGTTGGCGCCCACGGACGGCTCGTGCGGTTGACGAGCTCGCCGGCCACGTGGGGGAGCCCGCGGGAATGCCGGAGTCGACGTGGCTGGGGGTCAATGCGGCAACGCCACGTTAGCAGCCTGCCGGGGAGGTTTCGGCCCGCTGCCCGATTCCGGCGGGCAGGCCGTGCGGCTGGGTCTGGTGGTGGGCCCCGGGGCAGCCTGCTGGGCGGCGACCAGGTGCGGGCAAGCGGCGGGAAGCAGATAGCCCAACTATCCGGACGGGCCGAGCACCCCGATCCCGGCCTGTATAAGAGGCTGGCCGCCTGCATGGCCTGCACCTCCACTCCCAGCCCTGCTCCCAGCCCTCCGCCGCCCCGCCTGGCCAGCCCAGCCCGCCTCGCCCGCCCTCCCTCGGCCCGTACCCGCCGTCTGCCATGGCGCGCTTCGGGACGGCCGCCGCCGTCGCTTGCGTGCTCCTTCTGGCCCAGCTCCTCGTCGGCCCTCAAGCCGCCGCAGCGCAGCCGCAGCAGGGCAGGCGGCTGCTCTCCAGCCCTCCCCCTTCCGGAGGTACCACTGCCGGCCTTTCTCGTGTCGCCTCGGCCCTCTTTTGGGTCCCTGCGCTCCCCTCAGTCCGACCTACCGATCTCAGGCTGATGAAGTCTCTCACCGCGCATCCCCAGAGTAGAACCTGCTTTTCTATTTGACAAGCTTCGCATAGTCCCATGTGCCCAGATTCAGAGCACCAGGAGCACATAATCAAGTACATCGCCCGGCACCAGAGGCCTGCTCAGAAGACCATTCACACGGAGGATGGGGATATCGTTGATTGCGTCAAGATCGCAGATCAGCACACCATGCAGGATGCCAAGTTCAAGGACCACAAAATTCAGGTACTTCCGACACACCTTCTGTGAGGCCAAAGTCTGGCACGCGGCAGACTGTGCCGACCGAGGCTCTCTAGGATGTGCATGCTTGTGTGAAGCTGTCAAGACTGATCTTTCTCTCTCGGCTCCTGGCTTGTTGCAGATGAAACCTCCTTCCCTCAAGGCTTCCGATAACGGCAAGGTCAACAGCTCGCATGTCCCAGTCACGCAGACCTGGGGCAGCTGTCCAGAGGGCACCATCCCTGTTCGCCGCCTCACTCGTGAGCTCTCTCCTGCTATTCTCTTATTACGTTGGCTGGTAATGCTTATGGGTTCTGCAAAACATGTCACAAGTGTCTGACTTCAGCAGCTGCGGCTGTATCTCTCATCAGATAGGCTTGCCGGATGTATATCAGGTCATGGAGTCGCATTAACATCGCATTTCCTCATTGCAGACGACGAAGTTGCTAGGGCTGGCTCGTTACCAGACTTCTTCAAGAAGCACCCCAAGGGTCATGGCGGTGGCCATCAGCCGAACAAAGGCCTTCAGGGGAAAAACAGCACTGGTGCGCCTGGGAATGAGACCCTCACTGCAGGCATGATGAAAGGCAGCGGCAATACCACGAAGCTTAATTACATGGCTATCCAAAAGCCTTCATATGCGGGCCACGAGGTGAGTATGACCATGTCAAATATGTCTCGGCATTGTAGAATAATTTGGACGAAAGTGACCTGCATAGGGACGACCCCATATATGGCACTGCTATGTACTTCCGTGTAGTATGTGATTCATAAGCTCGTGCCAGCAGCTGACGCCGCTCTAAATCGTGTCTGCAGTACGCCATTGCCGAATACAGTGGAAACAGCGGGCTAATTTATGGCACCGAGGCGACATTCAACGTGTGGAATCCCTATGTGGAATTTGCAAGCGAGTTCAGCCTCTCCCAGCTGTGGCTGGTATCGGGGTCCTACTACTATGGCGACCTGAACACGATCGAGGCGGGTTGGCAGCTGTACCCCAACAAGTACGGCGACTGGCAGTCCAGGCTGTTCATTTACTGGACGGTAAGTGCTGTCATTGGTCCCCCGCTAGCTGCCTTGCTGTAAGATGGTCGGCCTTGCCATGGAATTCTTCACCTCATCAATAGCTGGACTCGCCGCCGGCTCTCGTCCCCCTGGTCGCAGAGGGATGCATACAAGAGCACCGGCTGCTACAACCTGGACTGCAGCGGCTTTGTGCAAACGAACGGCAATGTCTACCTCGGCGGCAGGGTGACTCCCGTCTCCGGGTATGGGACCACGCAGTGGGAGTTTAACCTCCTGGTCTTTAAGGACCCCGGCTCTGGCCACTGGTGGCTGCGGTTCCAGAATCAGTGGGTGGGCTACTGGCCGTGGTGGATATTCAACCGCCTTAATAGCCACGCGGAGGTTGTCCAGTGGGGAGGTGAGATCGTGAATATCGAGCCCTACGGGAGGCACACTCGCACGTACATGGGCAGCGGCTGGTACGCGGCCAAGGGCTGGTCCTATGCTGCCTACATTCGTAACATCCAATTCGTGAACCAGTACAACACCCTCTACAACCTCGACTATGCGATCTCTTCATACACCAGCAACAGCAACTGCTACAGCATCTGGGTTGGAGCCAATCCTGGAGGCTGGGAGGCGTATTTCTACTTCGGCGGTATTGGCTATAGCTCCATCTGCCTGTAAGCGACATAGACTGCTGCTTGTGGGGCCAGACGCAAACGGCTGAAGTTAGTCACATAAAGTATGGCTGAGTGAAAGATGCGGCCATGGGCAGCTACTGTAGGCCCTGGCCCTCTCTTCTTCAGGCAATTGAGCGGATTTGAGGATTTTCAGTCAAAGACATTTGCTTTTCTTAGTCTTTGAGCTCCTCCATTCCTGAGGAGCCTTGATTTTGGGACCAGAATAAAGTGCCTGTCTTTAAGGCGCTATCACTGATTTGACCGTGCAAGAGCTTAATTTAAGTCCTGCAATGTCTTTGCTTCAACCCAATCACACTTATTACAGTGAAGTTGCGCGTTGTCAATGATCCATGTGCTTCTCCTTAGCCCAATAGATGGTGCTCATCAACCGAGGTGAGATTGCAGCGTTGTGCAGTTAGCCATGCAGATATGCTGATGCGCTTGCTCATGTAGTCACATAGGCGTGACAATTCAGCTCGGTGACTCTGACCGGGCAGCAGCACAACAACCAGATTGGCCGTTATGGAGGTTATAGTAACCAAATTGGTCGCTATGGAGGTTATAGTCCTGTAAAACACTTGCAGCGACGGGGACATTGATCGTTTTTGGACCAGCCGTTGTGAAGAGGGTATACGCCATAGGCACTACGCATTGATATATACTGCATATGACCAAGAACCTCATGCATCACACAATATGGCTCCTTTCTGCAAGACCTAAATACTATCTGCACACCAAACCTTAGTCTTGATTGACAGGCTGCATAGCCATTCATTTACATACCAAGACTATTTTGGAGGTCAAAGCGGGGTGCATTTTGCCTTCACAAGCGTATGCAGCTTGGCGTTCCTCCAGATTGAAATTTTGTATAGCTTACATCGAAGTTGTGGCACTCGTCATGTTCGTAGTGTTGCAGCGAAACGCTGCGCATCTTCTCAATGGCAAGTCACCTGCAATAGCGCAGTGTCTCATCACAGTACATCTCTATAAGCGTAAACAGACTGCTGTAAGTTTTTCATGAGTAGGTCAATGATCCCGCTTTGAAGCTCAACATATGCTGTATTGTGTGCGAGCTTCCTGAAGCTTAGAGTAGCTAGCCTGCTTGACTTGCTTCAGGGTTCATCTGGAAGCACGGATGAGCAATCATGCATTGCCTTCTACTGATTATGTGAACAGTGCAGGGCAAGGGGGAGGGGTTGGGACCCCTTACCTCTACTCATGCGAAACGAACTGGCCAGGGACACGCCTGCACGGCCTCCCTGCAATGTCTGCACGCCATCGCAATCTCCTCAAGCTCCTCACGACCGAGGGATAAGTGGCGGACATTGGGACGCAAATTATGGTGTGTTGGCTCTCATGATCGACATTGGCCGGATAGACATTGATGTGAACTTGAGCCTTTTGTAGGCTCCATGACATAAGGGCAATCCGGTTACACGAAGCGGGTGCCCCTTGCCGACTCTGCACACAGCCTGCTATGTGTTGATACTGCAGCGAACTCTTGAGAGGGAAGGGCCCTCCCAGGCGCTGCGCAGGTGTCGAGGGCCATCTCATCCTCCTCTCCTGCCGTGACGGTGGCCCCACGATGCTTGTTGATGTAAGATGCTCGAGAGGGCCTCGACAATCCCGTCACCCTATAAGAATGTGTGGCACTAGAAGCACCATGCAGTGCAGTATTTCAAATACCGAATTGAGGAAGTCACCACCGTGTAAGGTGCAGCAGCCTGTTGACGGGGATCATTCCCCTGCCTGCGACGTGCAGCAGGCGCTCTTGTCACCCTATGTCCTGTAATAGCTGCTTCTTTCTCGAAGCTCTCTCACACATCGACCTATTGTCAGCACGCAGAATGCGTCACAATTGAGAAGTGCTGACTCTGCATCCTCCAAGTCTTGCATCAAAGGCTCACGTTGTTGCTTAGCCGAGACGCTGAGTGACTTCTTTGTTTTGTTCATTCGCGATCCCTTTCCTCTATTCAACCCCTTTGGACCTTGTCCACCTCTCTGCGCTTGTGCCTTCTCTGATGTTATTGCTGGCCTCTCATTGCCACGCCATCCGTGAAGACCTTGTCCATCCTAAAATAAGCTGGCCTTTTCACAGCCATCACAAACTTTTGGGAAAACATTCTCCCCGTTTCTTCATCATGAGCTTCTTCTCAGCAATACGAGAGAAGCGCTCTTCAACGAGGGAACGGTGGTAAAGCCAGCGCAAAAGGACGGACAGACTTGGGCGACCACCACCAGCACCAGCACGGGGCTCACGAGTGCACTAACACCAACCTACGCCGAGGATGACAAACCCCAAGAATCAGCGTGTTTGGACGGACTGACGGCAGGATTTGAGTTGCTTCTGTGAAATCATAGTAGCAGCAAGACCGCAGCCAGCGCGCCTATGCTGAGCGTAGGCCTGGGGCCCATAGTACTCATCGGACAGCCGGCATGAGGAGCTTAGCAATTGGGAAGATACTCTCTCGCCATTCTGCTGGCTTATCGTGCCTCAGGCAAGATGACAAAGAGCTCCTCTTTGCCTAAGGGGACCTGATTGGATCGGGGTCAGCCCAGAAGGATGTACATGGGGAGCAGCACCAACAAACAAGGCTCAAGAGAGCAAGAACGCCTTATGCCGTGTTTGTCTACTGCTTTGTAACAAAGCAACACCAGCACAATGCTGACGCGCGTGCAAACTAAAGAAGCCGGCGACCATGCATCCCAACCTGGTATGGCAAGCTAAGCGCTTGCAATTGCAGAGAGCGGCTATGAACGCAGCCAGGTGCTTACGTTTACAAAGCATGGGTTTAGATGCTTCTCTGGAAGCATTAGGCCAGGAGTGGCCGTTTCAATTCAGTCAGCAAGTCAAAATTGGTGAGAGGAACTGATTCTCTTTCCAGCTAAGCAAGCCAGAGGGAGCTGCTAGAGCTTGACCAAGGAGGAACTTCATCACGAGAGCTGGCAACCCCTCTGAGCTTTGTGGACCAGCACACCATGCAATATGCCAGGTTCAAGGATCACAATATCCAGGTACTTTACTGTCCGACACACCTGCGAGATGTAGTCCAGCCTCGCTGCAAACTGCGGCAGCAAGCCATACAGGAGTGCACAGTCGCTTCAAACAGCACTTATCAGAATGATCTTCGGCTGCTGGCTTCTCGCAGATGAAACCCCCTTCCATCAAGGCCTCCAATGATGGCAAGGTCAACAGCTTGCATGCCCCAGTCAAGCAGACCTGGGGCAGCTGCCCAGAGGGCACCATCCCCGTGCGCCGCGTCACTCATAAGTCCTCTCCTCTTTTTTCACCACGTTTCCTGGCAAGGCTTGTGCGATCTGCAAAGCGAATCTCACATATCTTACTTTCAGCTGCGTCTGTGGCACTTCACAACCTCCACGTGTCCGACATATGCAAAGTCCTGCAGTCGCAATGGTATAGCCTTCCCTTGTTGCAGACGACGAAGTTGCTATAGCTGGCTCATTGCCGGACTTTTTCAAGAAGCACCCCAAGGCTCATGGCGGTGGCCATCACGCAAACAAAGGCCAGCACAACCAAAAAAATAGCACTGGTGCACCCGGGAACGAGACCCTCACTGCAGGCATGATGAAAGGTGGCAGCAACACAACGAGGCTCAAGTACAATATCATCCAGAAGCCTTCTTATGCGGGTCACGAGGTCAGTCGCAGTTGCTCAACCGTGTCTAGTCAGAAACAAGAACTCATGTGAGAGTTAAGTAGCCTACGCTGAGACTGGTATACTTCGTGGCACAGCTTGCCGATGTTGCTGACAAGTACCTCCTCATCTCGTGCCCTGAAATTGACCGTATGCTTTGTCGCATTTTGCAATACGCCATTGGTGAGTACAGCGGAAACAGCGGGCTCATATACGGCACGAAGGCGACATTCGATGTCTGAAACCCTTATGTGAGGTTTGCCAGAGAGTTCAGCCTCTCCCAGCTTTGGCTGGTGGCGGGATCCTACGGAAATGGCAACCTGAACACGATCGAGGCGGGCTGGCAGCTGTACCCCAACAAGTACGGCGACAGTCCAGGCTCTTCATCTACTGGACGATGAGTGCTGTCTGCTAGCAGCCTTGCTGTGAGATGGTCAGCCTTGCCATGGTATCCTTCACTTCATCAACAGCTGGCCTCACCGCCGGCTCTTGTCTCCCTGGTCGCAGAGGGATGCATACAAGAGAACCGGCTGCTACAACCTGGACTGCAGCGGCTTCGTGCAGACCAACGGCAATGTCTACCTCGGCGGCACCGTAACTCCCGTCTCCTGGTACGGGAGCACGCAGTGGGAGTTCACGCTTCTGGTCTTCAAGAACCCCGGCTCTGGCCACTGGTGGCTCCAGTACCAGGGTCAGTGAGTGGGCTACTGGCCGTGGTGGATATTCACCTGCCTCAACAGCCACGCCGAGGTGGGCCAGTGGGGAGGCGAGATCGTGAACATCGAGCCCTACGGGAGGCACACTCGCACGTACATGGGCAGCGGCTGGTACGCGGCCAAGGGCTGGTCCTCCGCTGCCTACATCCGCAACATCCAATTCGTGAACCAGTACAACACCCTCTACAACCTCGACTACGCCATCTCTTCATACACCAGCAACAGCAACTAGTACAGCATCTGGGTTGGAGCCAATCCTGGAGGTTGGGAGGCTTACTTCTACTTCGGCGGCATTGGCTACAGCTCCATCTGCGTTTTAGCCTCGTAACCGCTGCTTGTAGTAAGCGAAGCTGCTGTTGCATCCGAATAGTGTCCTGGTCTCGCACACATTATTACCATGACATTTATAAGCACTGCAGTGCTTGATAAACGAGCCTTCCCTTTTGTGTCCTTTGCTCCTTCGTGTGAGGGGCCCCATTACGTTGGTTAATGAGACATTGACATTGAGGTCTTGGTCATTGCTAGGACCGAGCATGAGTGTGTTGCATCACTCCATAGAGAATCTCTTGCATAGATGGGACACTCAGAAGACAATTGGTAGCACAGATATATCGGCTTGAATCCTTGAGAGGATAAAAAAAGCATTAATGCAGAAGCTGGGTTGTTACTTTGTAAGATCCTGTCAGAGCATTGTAGACGTGCTACTCATAGATGATTTTAGCATGTTATCGACTTTGTATGTAATCGTGGTGTTCAAGCATTGATGGTATAGGATCTGACAGAGAGAAAATGTAGTCGTTACTAGAAATTGCTGCAGGGGAGAGAAATGTTGATGAGTTCACGAATGTCACTTTGAATTGTTGCACAAGCAAAGCACGTCGTTTTCCAAGTTGACCGCTTGGCTGTGCTTCTGAAAGGGACTTTGACACTTGTTCCTTCTGCAAAGCACAGGCCGCATAGCTACCTGCACAGCCGGACCTTGGTCTTGATGGGCTGCAGTGCGGCCTTATGAGCTAGGCTTGGGTGAAAGTGATTCAAGCAACTTGAATCACAAGCAACAACACGAATGTATCTACCCTGGTGCTTGGTCAGAGAGGCCAATTCTTGGCCTCTCTCATGAACAAATGCTCCTCAAAGTCCTCGGACATTAGCAGTATGCCACGATTATATGACTTGAGCAAGCCTCCAATCATATTGCCTTCTGACCGTTGCATCACAAGCGGGAGTGGTCCTGATTGGATGGTGTCCTCTGGGTGGCCTTGTGCCGGTTGTATGTTATGTTTCAGCTTACTATATGCTACAAAAAGGTACACAGCAGGGTATGAGTAGGTCAAAACTTGCTGACCGCCCAAGTAGTGAAGGCTGGCAACTACCTTGTCAATGAATTCCTTAAGTCGAGAGAATTTTCGACAAGATTACGTGCTTAATGTCAACCAATGATCTAGTGAATCCTTTGATCAGTGACTGCTCTGATCAACTTGATCAGTGATCACTGCTTTGATCAGTCTGATCCGTTTGACTAGATGAGCAATGATCAGTGATTGCTTTGATCAGCAATGATAAGCTATCTAGTGATCATTCAGTTTCTGCTCAGAACAGTAGCGCATAGCAGCGTTATAGACCTTGCCAAGTGCGACTTCGATACACAAGACAGTGAGGTCGGCGCGACTTAGAATGAGGTGGAAATTTCGCAATGTGGTCGTGGCGGGGGCCTCGGTCAGCCACGAGGACAACAATCAGAGATCAAAGGCCTGTTGTGTAGGATGGCCTTGATCGTGAAGCAGATGATGATGTTTCTTACCAAGTCGTGCGCACTTAGCCAAGCAAACAATCTCAATGCAAAGAGGATTGTGTGGAGAGAATGTAAGAGGGCACGGCTTGTGCAAGCTGACTCGATATGAAGGAGAATGTAGTAGTTGTCACGGGCCATGGGGATAAGAAGCTTCCACAGAAGCTTCACCACTTCGAAGCTCAAAGCGTGGGCTGCAGAGCAGGCCTCCACCAATGTGCCCGGCCTGGATAGAGGTAGCGCCGCTGTCTCGAGATGCTAATAGATGGCTAGATGAAAGAAGCGTTGGCTCCGCAGCGAGAACAAAGTTGGACGCTAGCAGCCAGGTTGGCGAGGAAATTTATCGCACGCCCGACCAAAGTGTGTGCCTAGACGAACACGCGCAGGTCCCAAGTCAGGTAAACAGCATCAACGGTACGTCAGACGTACTGTCCCACGTACTGAGGGGCCGAGCACACCGAGGCGGTGGTGCTCCTTGGACGGCTGCTCCCGTTGGACCGTGGGTCCATGCCTTCGTGAAGAAGAAGAAGAAGCCGCTCTCTCCCAAGTAGGGGGATGGCAGTAAGGCTTCTTCGTGGTGGCCAATGCGTGCTTGAGCGCTTTCCTGGCCCCTTCGAACCTTTGACATACTTCCCCAGGGCGGGCCAACCCCACTCATCGCCCTCTTCTGGAGGAAACTTTCCTCTAGCTCTGGCCAGGGGACCCGCGTCCAGGAACTCAGTTTCTTCGACCTGAAGCTGCTTAGCCGGGGTAACTGAGTGCTTCGTAGCTGCTTGATTTCTTCTGGTGCTTGTTGTTTTAAGTGCTTCCCCTGGCCCCTTCTCGTCTTTTGTTCTTTCTTTTTTGGGCTGGCTTTCTTTAGCCCCTATTCTCAATGGGCGAGCCCTTCTCCTTTCTCCCCTCTCTCGATGCGATAAGCGCACGAAAATTGCAATGGTCCGCCGCTCGGGCGGCCCCAAGCTTCCAGTCTCCCGGGAGTGCTGCCTGTGCGCCACGTGGCAACTCGAGTGTGTCACTTGGACCGGGGGGGTGGGGAGGTTGCGCGGGGGGCCGCTGACGTGGAAGCTGTGCGCAAGGCACGTGACAAGCGTGTCCACAGCCACTGCCGCCGGCGTCGGTAGGAGCGTCGGCACAGAGGAGGTCAACGGCCTGTCGAGAGTGCGCCACGTGGAGCGCTCAGGTTGCGCCTCGCCGCCGGCTGCCCAAGTTTGCCGGGCAGCTTGTATGACAAGCCAGGGAACGGGGAAAAAGAACTTTCCCTCCAAATCGGGGGGGGGCAGCTGTGAAAGAAGTTGCCTTCCCAGTGGGGGCAAATGGCTGTGATATGCCATTTGCCCCCAATGGGAAGGCAAGGACAATTGTGAGAGGGCAGATCCAAGAGGGTTGACAAAACGGGGCAACTTCTCGAGCTGCCCCTCGCCGTTGACCCGCTCCGCGGCGACGCGCCGCTGCCGTCCGGTCGCCGCCCTTTAGCGCTTCCCCTGGCCCCCTTCTCGTACTCTGTTCATTCTTTTTC
>WELB01000255.1:0-25337 GCA_009602725.1 Spirogloea muscicola
CGGTCGCGCAGTGGAGTACATCCGGCTGCATTACTTCACGCACAAGGCCGCAGTCGACATGGCGGCAGCCATCAAGCGCGGCGAGTCGCTCGGTGTCGACGGCTACAGTGAGAGCTCTGGCGCACCCAGCCATGCTCAGGCAGAACCTGCGAGGCTTGCAGTACTCTGACCTTGTGTGTGCTCGCACATGTTGGCCTCGTGTCTTGACCTATGAAGGGGCAAACGATGTAATTAACGAGGATAAAGAGAAGAAGAATGCACGAATGGGAAAGAGCGGGAAGAATGAGATGCTAATGCACCACATCTGGTGTGCAGTCGTTGACGTGCGGAACAACCCGGGGGGCGTCTTCGAGGAGGCCATTGGCATGGCGGTACGCCGCGACGTCACAGATGGGTCGTCTCCCAATGGCATGACTGATGACAGCAAAGTGCTTGGCAGGCCTCTCAGGCCACACTCACATTTCCATGAAGTCGCCCTGAAGAGGCCTCACAGCAGCTGCACACACTAAGGCCACCTAAATGCCGATTCCTCGACTTCACATTATGTGTTAGACCCTGAGTGCTTTCCCATGGCGCTTCTGCTCGATCACTTGAGCAGGCACTGTGGCTGGACTGCCCAGACTGTGACGTGGCCGAGACAGTGCGGAGCAGCGCCGGCAACGAGGACAGTCTTTACCGCGTCGGACACCTCCCGGTGAGGATGTCTCTTTGCACCTATGTCTCAGTCCCCGATTGCTGCACTTCGTTCTCCAAGAGCGATCGATATTGCTATGTAAAAAACTCTGGCCGGCCATGAGTACTCAATCATCTGCAGACCAGGCCTCAGCCTGTCCCTTCTGTGATGTAAGTACTTGTATAATATTCACCGTATCCAACGTCTACATTGCTTTAGCATATGGACCTGAAACATCTCATCACAAGCAAAGTATTGAAGAAGTATCTGAGTATGTCAAGGCATCTGTGCTATCATATGTATCTGATGTGCGACACATGGCAGCAGTGGGGCTCAAACCTGATCCCGGTGTGGAGTGTGTGCCCCCAAAACAGGAGGAGATATTTCCCGAGCACCCCGGCGCCCTGACGCATGCCCCTCTGGCTCTCATTGCCAATCGTAGCAGCGCGAGCGCAAGCGAGGTGCGACGCTCAGTGACAAATTACCTCATAAATTGGTGCAGGTAGCTCACTTATGGGAAGTAGTGTCTGCAGCGCTTAGTGCAGGGCTCATGGTACAGAAATCTAGCACAGAGGTGAGCTCCCTGGCATCAATTGTCTGACAACTGTAAACATCCAGCCTAGCCTGCAATTAGCAGTTTGATGAAGAGTGACTCAGATGAGACTTGAAAGCTTGCAGGTTGTAGACCACTGAGAGTCGAAGCCTCTCTTTGTTATTTGTCAAGCTGCGTCCTTAACTGCAGGACTTCTATGGCCCTTGCTCGGGCAGGTCCTGCTTGGAGCGCTGCGCGACAACCATCGGGCGGCTGCTGTGATTGGCGAGCGCACCTTTGGCAAGGGCGTCGTCCAGGTGCTGCCGTCTTCTGTTTTCCAGGAGATCATATGAGTCCCAACTATTTCATGTAAAGCATTCTGTGTACGCTGTTGCACGCATGCCACACGTCTCAACAAGCAAGTAGGTGAACGGCACTGTGGCTCCCGAGCTGCTCCAGAAATCAGCATCCTTCTCTATGTGCCCCTTGATTCTTGTAAGTATTGATGTTTGCATCCTGCGGAGCATGCAGTACTTCTTCCCAATGGACGACGGTGGTGGCCTGAAGCTCACCGTCGCCAAGTACCTGACTCCCGCTCGCTATGACATCTCCAAGCGGTGAGCCCCACCTACTCACGAGCTCTCGGATCTTGCTTCCCGGGTACTTCGAAAGTGCACTTGGCCACCTACTGCACGCTGACGAGACACCATATTGCCCGGGGCGAATGGCTGCAGCGGCGGCCTTCGACCAGACGTGCCGTGCAGCGACCACCCTCACCGTGGCGGTGACGACCGCTGCATAGCTCTTGCCCTGGAGGCGCTGCAGACAATGACCAGCGATGGCAATGGCAGCAGAGCTCGGCAACAGGGGCCGCTGCCGTACCGCTGGCTGCCATCGAGCGACTCGCCGCGGCTCTGGGCGGCAAGCGAGGCCTCTTCATGACAGCCCCGCCTACCACACCCTCTGCTTGTGCATTAGACTCCAATCCCTAGCTCCCCATTTAAGGCCCTGAAGCTCGCATCCTTAGTCGATCACGATCTGGCCTTTACTTAGACAGATACTGAAACCCCCCATCTTCAGTGCAATCTAAGGATAGCTGGGGTGATCATGCTGGCTAATGGGCTGCTGCATCAAGCAGCCAAGCCATTCAGCAGCAATCCCCTTGTACAGCAATAATGCCTTGCCTAGTTGCAAGGCTTGTAAACAGCGCATCGGCCTGCGTAGACTGCAGGCCGACTGTCACGCCAAATGGCAACAGCAGTGAGGGCTCCCAGAAGGATGATCCACCATCCTGGCTGCCTAAGTTCTGCATACAGGCCAGCCAATGTGGGTGGGCGCCTGCACTTTGCGCCGAATTAAGAGCAAGGAGTATCGCTGGCACGCTGTCCAGTCTCTCCATTAAGGCTTGATGTGCGCTCACCCAGCGGCCATGCTGTCTTCAGACAGGAATGGCGGCATGATGTTGCCGGCGTGCACCTCTGCAGCAACTTCAGCAGCGTGCTGCATGGCTGCTCGTGCAAGCAAGGGCAGGTAGTGTCAGTCAGAATGTGCAGGGATATGTCTGCAGGGTTTAGCATTTGGAGTGGGTCTATGTCTTGACCTTAACAAACTCACATGCATGAACTCAGGCTTTTCTGTATGGTTTAAAAGTAGTCACTCTGGACTGAGAACGTGTTTCCAATCAAGATGACAGGTGCAGGGCTTAGGGTGCAGGGTAAGTGTTGAGGGTTAAGGCAGGTCTACGACTTTAATGTGAACACGCCTGACCTCGCTCAACTGATCTCGGGCCCTCTGACCTGGCTTACCTCACCCTCTGACCTAACCCGACTCTAACCACTAACCTAACCTTGTGATCTTCCAACATGATAGTATGTGCTGTTACATTGATCGATTAAGTATACGAGTCTTGATATGCCACCTCTACCAAACCCTGAGAACCGAGGGTGTGGACATGGCAGCCTGAAAGATGTGGAGCTGGAGCAGCTAACCACTTGAGCCCTCGGCTACTTCAAGCTTATAGCCAGCGGAGCAGGCTCTCACCTCGCCGGCGGCCGACCTGCACGACCTTGCGCAGGCAAGCTGCGAACTCGTCCAGCACCACGCGCTCCTGCTCGCCAAACAGCCGCATGCCTGCGGCTGCCAGTGCGTGCGGCCTGCTGGCGGCGGCGGCGGCGTCCGCGGCCGCAGCCACCGAGGCAGCGGTGGGGGAGGGGCCGGGCGATGGCGGCAATGCCAGCGCGCCCTCCTCGGTCGCCTCGTCGCACATGAGCGCCAGCGTGCCTGGCGACATGGCCCGCCCGCTGCCATCACCGCTGCCACCCTCCTCATCGAGCGCCTCCTCCGCCTGGAGCTCCAGCGGCGCCGCCGCGGGCCCCGCAAAGGAAGCCAGCTCTGACACGACAGCAGCGTCGCTATCGACCGGAGCAGCTGCAGCAGTCTTGCCAGCCGGCCCTGGCGGTAGCGGCGTGGGGGTCTTGGCCAGCGCCGCTGCATTCATGGCAACCGTATGCTCCGCTGGAGTAACCACAGCAGCAACCAATCGCAGCACATTCCAATGAATCTCAGCGCCATGTAGGGGGTAATAATCAGATTATCTTAGCCTTACATCTATTACTTTGTATGTAGATTGACAGCAAGGTAGAGTACAGATACTATTGCGATAGTTGTGTACTGACTATAAGATTTTATAAGATATGACTAGGAGCATCTCAATCACGTCATTGTCCAGATTAATGTCGGACACTTAGACTGGCAGTCAGTGAGGTCGGCAGCAGCTCACCGGTGAAGTCATGCGTTGCCTCCGCGGTGACGATCGCCAAAAGCTTGCAAAGGTCGCGCACAGCCTCGGGCTTCACCACGCCCGCCAGCAGCGACCTGCCAAGAGGGGCCGGAAGGTGGGGCAGGAAGTAAGTCAGCAAAGCTCGCGGTGCAGGGCGAACGTCAATTATTGTTGATTAAGATAAAAGGGAGGAGTAGAAAGACAAGAAATCGTAATTGGGGTTCTGATTAACCATTTGATTACAGCAGCAAAGGGAAGGAAGAGGGAGGAGGGGGGAGAGAGGAGGGGGGCGGAGAGGGGACGAGGAGAGGGGCTACTGAGCGCACTTGCTGCCAGCAGAGCTGGCGCTGGGCCCTGTGTGAAGCAGCGAGAACGACGAGGCGCGCCCGCCGGCCGGTGACCCGTCCGAGCCCTGCGCGAGCGGTAAGCGTGGCTGGCATGAGCTGAATCCGCGTGAGACAAAGCTTGGCAAGAAGAGAGCCAGAGCAGGACGGCGGGGGCTGGGGACACACACCAGGCCGAGCTGGCGGCGCGCCGGGCTGGGCACGTACGCTCCGCCGCGGTCCTGGGCGATGCGCGGCTTCTTGGACGGCGGCGGTGACGCTGCCGCGAATGATGACGGAGCGGCAGCGGCGGCTGCGTGCCCGTTGGCGTGGAACGCAGCGGCCAGCGCTGGCGGAGGCAGCTGCACCTCCCGCCCGCCTCCGAACAGCATGCGGGAGCGCGCCGGCAACGGCGCCAGCGCCGACGGCTCCAGGAGCGCGCCGTGCCCGTGCTGCAGCAGCGGCGGCGGCGGCGCGAACAGTGTGCGGCGCTCCTCGGACCCGTCATAGTTCTTGCAATCGGCACACTTGCACGCGTCCGAGCACAGGACGTGCGCCTGGAAGCACTCGCAGTACTTCTTCAGGCAGCCACTCTTCTTGCAGTGGCACCCCTTGGCGTGCCGCCCCGCGAGCAGCAGCTGCTCCCCGCCCAGCAGCGCGCCGCCGCTGCCCTCCTCCTGCAATCGCATTGCCACAAATGCTTAGAGAAATTTAGAATGTGCGAGAGAGGAGGGCGAAGACAGACAGAGGCCTCGAGGATGTGGGAGAACGACGTCAAGAGGAGGAGGGAGAGAGCCGAAGGCAGCGGTGCAGACGAGGGTTGGCGCGCGGAGGAAGAGGAGGGAGGTCAGCGGACCAGGCGCAGCGCCTCGGATCGCGAGCGGCCGTGGGCGCCGGGGCCGGTGGCGGCAATCTTGGGGCGGAATGCGTTGGGGTTCCGGTCGAGCGTCTGCTCCACCGCCTCGCGCCGGATGGGCTCGCTCTCCGCGTTGTTGCAGCAGTTGATGCAGTTGCAGCCCTCGCAGTAGATGCCCGACGCGAAGCACTCGCAGTAGCTGCAGCGGCCGCCGGAGCGGCGGATGCAGGCAGTCAGCAGACGGGGGCTGGAATAGCAGAGGGGGGACGGAGGAAAGCTTTCGTGCAAGGAACATTATTGTGGAATATGGTTGAAATAACGCTGGAGGCGCAAGTGGCCAAGTACGAGGGCAAGCACATCTGACGACGTACGATTACCACTGACATTTGACTTGCTCAGTAACTACGGGCTGACACATGAAGGTCGCTATCGATGCCTTAATGCCAGATGACAGTAGTTAAGCCCTTCCGCCACCAGCTAGAGCTCGCCCAGCTTTCTGGTGCAAAGCATGAGCCTGAGCACGAAGGAGGGAGGGAGGGAGGGAGGGAGGAGGGAGTGGGAGGGAGGCTCTCACAGCTTGAGGCACTTAGAGTTCTTGCAGTTGCACTGCTTGGTCTTCTTGGGCGTCATGCCAGCGCCGGCGCCGCCGCCGTCCTCGGCGGCCGCGAAGGGCTGCAGGCGCGGGCGCGCGCCGGACCGNCACGCTGCTTGCGAGCGGGAGGAGGAAAGGGCGGCATGGATAAGTGAGAGATTCAGTGAGAAAGAATATATGAGGAGTGAGTGATTATTGACCAAGTGAGAGAATAGGTGAGAAAGAAGGCCAGGAGGGCAGTGCCAATGCAAGCGGTGCCAAGCTGGGAGCCTTCAGAGCCAGCCGGAGGCGGGTCGGCCTTCGCATTGCGGCAGGCCTTGAGCTAGCTAATAGCTACTAGCTATTTAGCTACTTCAGCGCTAGCTAATAGCTATTTAGCTGTTTAGCTAATTGACTATTAGGCATAGAGCTACTTAAGCGCGACAGTGTCTACTACCACGTGCATGGGATCTCACCTCTCAGTCATCGCGCGCGTCATGGTGGTGTCCACGAGGCGCACCAGCGGGACGTGCCTGCGCCGCCGCCGCCGCCGCCGCCGCCGCCACCGCCGTGCGATCAGTGATTGCCACTGCAAGGCTTCCGCCACTGGAAGCTCCCGACGGCATCGGATGCGCACCGCGGGAACGTCGGGTCGGCGATGACGTGGTCGACGCCGGCCCAGAGATTGCAGACGAGCCGCAGCGCGGGGAGCGTCGCCAGCAGGCCCGGCGGCGCCTGCGGCGCAGGCGCGCGGCGGGTGAGGCGGATCTGCTGCCGCCGCCACTGCAGGAGTGGCCCGGACTCGCAGCCGCATCTCCTGGCCCAGCTGCAGGCGAGCTTCCCAGAGGGCCGGCGAGACCTCGTGGGGCAGCGGCGGCGACTGCGGCGGCGGCGACGGCGGCGGCGGCGGCGGCGGCAATGGCGACGGCGGGCGCGGAGCAGGCGGATGGACTCGCCGGGGGCTTTGAATTTTCGAACTGCGGCTGGGGTTTCGCCGGAGGGGGGAGCCCGGGGCGGTGGGCAGTCCCCGCTGGCGGGTCGGGCTGACGTGGAGGCCCGATTGTGCCGGGTGGCGTCCATCTGGTGTCCCTGGTGGCGCCTCAACGGGCGAACCAGTGGCCGACGTGGCCTCCCAGTGGCCACGTCAGCAAGGGGTGTCTTCCTCCCAACGTGGTCCCTTGCCGGCCACGTCAAGGGCCACGTCCGGCGGGAGGTCCCGGCACCCAGCGGACAGCGGCTTGACGGCAGCAGTCAGAGCGAACCCCCGCCGCTTAATGGCTTTTCCCTGCTGCCTGCCCGAACTACCTCGGGCAGCCCAAAACCCTCCCGTCTCTCCGGGACACAGGGTTTAAGGCCCCAGTTCTCGCCGCGCGACCCCTCCTCGCTGTGCAGCCCCCCGCCGCCGCGCCAGCCGGCGCGCGCGGCGCCGCCCACCCCCACGGGGACCGCCGCCGTCGTCTGCTTAGGACCAGGCGAAGCCTTCTGGCGAGACGTATCGGAACGAGCCGCTGCAGCAGCTCGCAGGGGCCTGCACCGGAGACGGCGCCGCCGCTGCGCCGCCGTCGCCATGGCCGTGCGCACGATCAACCCGGGTGCGGACATACTGAGCAAGTCCGCGGCGCTGTTCATGAGCATCAACGCCGCCAAGGGCCTGCAGGACGTGCTGCGCACCAACCTCGGGCCCAAGGGCACCATCAAGATGTGAGGCGCAGTCGCCGATATGCAGAGCTGGCCCCTGGCTCGCCGCAGCTTCTGCTGGAGGCGCCGCCACTGGACTGACGGCTGGACCCGCGGTGCTGGCATGGCGCTCTCCAGGCTCGTCGGCGGCGCCGGCGACATCAAGCTCACCAAGGACGGCAACACGCTCCTCAAGGAGATGGTGCGGCTTCCTGCCTCTGCTTGAACCCTGCAGTATCCACTTTGGCAGCCGGACGTCTGCAGGCGGCGAGAGTCCAGTCCTCGATAGTGGCCTCTGGCGGATAAGCCCCGCTTGTAATACAGATTGTTGGCTTTATGATCAGATGGAAGATCAAATTTCGACGACATGTTGCGTCCAGAATTCAGGGTTTAGTGTTTGTCAGCAGCATCAGGCTCGTCCACAGCCGCCAAGTTGATAAGGCGTAGGCCCCCCACATTGGCGGCACTAGGGTTCTCCAGGCTATGGCACGCTGCGCAACATGTCATGCTCACAGCTTCTCCCGTCCTGCTGAAATTCTGCAGCAAATCCAGAACCCCGTGGCCATCATGATCGCGCGGACGGCGACGGCGCAGGACGACGAGTCCGGCGACGGCACCACCTCCACCGTGCTGCTCATTGGCGAGCTCATGAAGCAGGCGGAGCGCTTCATTGGCGAAGGCGAGGCCTCTCACTACTGCTGCTGCCGCCGCCACTGCCGTCTTCTGTAGCATCTCAGCTGACGCCCCTCCCCAGCGTGTCTTCTGTCGCTGCCAGGCATGCACCCCCGGCTGCTTTGTGACGGCTTCGAGATTGCCAAGGCGGCAACGCTCACCTTCCTCGAAGACTTCAAGACGCCCGTGGCGGTCGGCGAGAGCCCTGACCGCGAGATGCTGCGCATGGTCGCCCGCACCACCCTCCGCACCAAGGTGTGCCTTCCGGTCTGAGCGCACAAGAGGCCTGTTGATTGGGATCAGAGGGTTAAGGTCTAGGGTTTAGGGTTGAGAATTAGGTATAGGCCAGAGCCGGCGTTGTTGCTCGCAATGCCGATTTCTGAGCTTCGGAGGCTGCTGCCGATTCCCAATTCTGTGCAGGTGCACGAGGAGCTCGCCGATCAGCTCACCGACATCGTTGTTGACGCTGTGAGAGCGGCGGCCACCTTACTGCCCATAAGCCCATAAGTGCCAGTCTTAGCTTTGGGGACGGTCCAGACCTACTTTCTTTGCCAGATCGTTTAATCTGTTTGTCGGTGCTTATTACCAGTTATTGTCATTCAACCCTCCTCCTGACTGTGTGGATGCTATCGGACCCGGCCACGGCCTCTCCACGGTGATGCAGGTGCTGTGCGTGCGGCAGCCGGGTGAGGCCATCGACCTCTTCATGGTGGAAATAATGCACATGCGCCACAAGCTCGACACTGACACCCGCCTGGTCCGCTCGCCTATGCCATCCCTGACTTTGCTACGGAGTTTTCAAGTCCAGGGTACAGGGATGATGATAATTGTAGACTTAAAAAATCTGGAAGAGATTAGTTTTTAGTCATGAAGCGCACCTCGACTTGCCAGTCAGCCGCCGAGCAAGAATTTGAGAGCTTCATCACCTTGAGCTCTCTATGGTCTGCGCAGTCCTGGACTTCTTTGTGTGCAGCAGAATGAGTAAATGCATAAATATTGGTGAATAATTCGGGATCTGTTGGTCCCAGTGCGCCTGAAGTGCTAATGAGACTGAGGCTGCCGGGGGAGCGCAGGTGAAGGGACTGGTGCTGGACCATGGAGCTCGGCACCCAGACATGAAGAAGCGTGTGGAGAATTGCCACATCCTCACCCTTAATGTTTCACTGGAGTACGAGAAAAGGTAGACCTTCGTCCCTTGTATTTCGAGAATGCAGCTCCGAGCTGCTGTGAGCCCCCAAGGGAAGCAAGCCAAATTGTGCTGCCACGTGTTGGGAACCTTCTCTAAGAAGATGCAGACTCTGAATGGATGCGTTGAGTTTTATAATATAGTTGTACAAGTCTGTGATCAGGGTTTTCATTTAGGCAGCTGGACCTGGGCGTGGACAGCTCTAGATCGATGCTCACTCACATATTCATGAGGTCTGGTCGCACAGCGAGGTGAACTCGGGCTTCTTTTACCATGACGCGGAGCAGCGGGAGAAGATGGTGGCTGCTGAGCGACAGGTTGTTGATGACCGCGCGCACAAGATAGTCGCGCTTAAGAAGCAGGTGAACTCTGAGCTTCAGGATGAGCTTGATCTCCAGTTTATATCCTTAAGCTACAGGTGCATTATGCAGCTTGATGATGGGTTGAAGAGGCTGCTGGATTCACATAGCAGCCTAGTGAACCACAGCAACAAGAGCTGCGAGAAGTCATTGGAATAGATGGTTCCTCAAGTTAACTGCATAAAATTGCCATGAAGCAAAGTGCATGACACTTTTTGGTGAAAATGGAATCTGGGCTTGAGACTTAGGCATAGAGTCTTCGACCTAGAATAGCCTTTGTGGAGCTCTAGCAATCCATGCATAGCTAGAAGCATCTGAGCAGACTAATAGAGCCAGATTATTGTGACGTGAAAGATATGGTAGCCAGATCTGAGTTACCAGACTTAATTAGCTATCGACCACAGACGTCAATCCTCGCTTTCATCAGACTGCCCTGTCAATGTTGGTGTCAAGCTCTGCACGGACTCGGTACTGCCCTTGCCCACGCATTGTTGAAGTTAGGCAGTTTGATTAATAGTTGTGCTTGCGAAACAGGTATGCGACGAAAGCGATGACAACTTTGTGGTCATCAATCAAAAGGGCATCGACCCCATATCGCTTGACATTCTGGCGCGACACGGGGTAAGCTCCTGTGCTGATTCAAGATGAGGCACAGCTCCTGCTGCAAAGTTGCATGACACTCGTGATGACAGTGACCATGGCACCAATACTTCTGTAGCTTGGTTTAGAGCTCCAGAAGCTTTGCCTCTCATTTGTGCATTGTTCAGTTTACTATTCTCTGAAGCTTTCTCTGCCTTTTCCTTAGCCTTCACTGAATAGCACTTAAGCACGCCTCGACAGCCGATATGTTAGGCTCCTAAGATACAAAATTAGACTCCTTGCCATTGCTGAAAGACAGTTTGTTGCATGATTGGAATACCAATCAAGACCTGGAGATAGCAACATACTCACATAACATGACATCCATCTGCTGCTTCTCAAGATTGTGGGTTTGAGGAGGGCCAAGCGGCGGAACATGGAACGGTTGGTGCTGGCTTGCGGTGGCGAGGCCGTGAACTCTGTAGACGACCTCACACCTGCGGAGCTGGGCTTTGCTGGACTGGTGTACGAGCACATTGTTGGCGAGGAAAAGTACACGTTTGTGGAAAACGTGAAGAATCCACACTCATGCACCATCCTTGTCAAAGGTGAGCTGGTCATCATCATTAACCGAAGTCAGAGAAGGACGGGGTCTTCCGGTAGAAATGTGCTGGGCGCTCCTAATTCAGGGCCCAATGTAAGGTTATATGTACAAGCTCTAATATCAGATGCAAGTAATGACTGGATGGATCAGGAGTAGCTGACAGCCCCTGTAATTCTCTCATTGTGAATTTGTGATTTAGGTCCCAACGATCACACAATTGCTCAAATTAAGGATGCCATCAGGGATGGTTTGCGCGCTGTGAAAAACACCTTGGAGGACGGCTGCGTAGTCCTGGTCAGTGTCTGAACTCTGAAGAGTCTGTACTGTAGCTCGTGATGGACCTGTTTATTGTGGACCTGCTGCTGGCTCTTCAAGTCCTTAGCCTTGGTAATTAGGTAGCAATCTCACAAAGACTGGGTGTAGATACCTGTACTTCAGATTCTCCCAGACACTGGCAGCTGCATATGCTAAGATAGTAGTAGGTGGTCAAATGTTGACTTGGTCGGCAATTTCTTCATCCAGGTCCTCAATGAGGATTGTGTTTTGTTTCTTTACTGAAATCTGCAGGGTGCTGGAGCATTCGAGGTGGCGGCCTGGCAGCACCTGATGACCAATGTGAAGAAGACCGTCCAAGGGGTCAGTCTGCCGCATGCCTGAAGCTTGTCATTAAACAGTATGTGTTAAGAATTATGAGTGGTTCTAAATGTGGAAGGATATTGTAAGTAGGTGGCTTAAACGTCGTGATGTTGCTAATGTAAGTCGTGCTGTGATTTTCAGAGGGCTCAACTGGGCATTGAGGCCTTCGCTGATGCGCTGCTGGTTGTCCCAAAGACGCTGGCAGAGAATTCGGGGCTGGATACTTTGGATACTCTCATTGCACTCAAGGTCAGATAATCGATTATTTTGAGATGGTTCAAAAGCCAGGAAGGACGCTGTGCAACAGGTCCTGAGATTGAGTTGCATTGCAGGATGGTTTCTTGGGCTGCAGCATATAACTGCTGAATGTGTATACATTGGCAATGCTTACAAGCAACAGTTCAATTGATTCGTGAGGTGTTTTACTGTATGCAAACTGCGTAACGAGTATGCAGGTTGCACTCAGGTACACAAATAGATGAGAATATCCCGGAAAGTGGTTAGCTGCTTTGCGATAAGTGGTTAGCTGCTTCGAAGCTGACATATTCCGATTGACAGTCGGAGCACGAGAAAGGCAACCTCGTGGGCCTTAACGTGGTGACTGGGGAGCCCATGGATCCGCAGCTGGAGGGCGTCTTTGACAACTACTCGGCCAAGCGGCAAATGCTCAATTCTGCGTAAGCCCTCTTGTAACTCTTTGGAGATCGACATGCAGCAACTAACGCAGCAACTAGTCACTTGCCACTTGAAACCACCAGTCCGTTTTATTTCACACCCAGACTGGGGCCGCTCTATTCATGGTTGATTGCGCAGGCCCATCATTGCGTCTCAGCTCTTGCTGGTGGACGAGGTCATGCGGGCGGGCCGCAACATGCGGGGCAAGGCCGGGTGATTGCTCGCTTGCTTGCTGGGCTCGTCTTGCCAGAGCTGCCAATGCAGAGCGTCCTTCTTGCCAGCCTGGTGCTGCTCTCACCCACTTTAGCCTTTGACATAGTAATTGGCTCCAGCAGTCGCTGCCTGTTTGCAATAGCCACAGCATTCAGATTGAAACATCCTGCAAAGAGCCCATCCTGGATATCTCAAGCCTTGACTCTTTAGTTGGATCCAATAGCCTCTGGCCCCCATTGTCATGTAGAAACTGTGTGAGCATATGCCGCTTTGCCGCTTTGCTCAACTGTAAGAACAGTAGGTGGTCATTGTGTATGTTCAAAATCTAGGCGCGCCTCCCTCTGACCCTTCAGGCATTTACGTAAAGGCTGGTCTCTGTGGTGCCCATGTTCTTTTCTTGTTATCTTAGTGCCTGGCGTACTTGAATGCATGTTACATACTTCACATATACACAGATGCAAAGCTTACAATTGCCACAAGGCAGTCGAGGTCATTTGCCAATAGTTTGGCAAGTTGCTAATTGACAGCCAAGCAAAGCTTGCCATAGACAGTAATGCTTGTACGTCAGGCGGTACAATTGGCCCAAAGCTCGTCCATTACTATGGTGAAGAAGCGAGCACTTGATTGGCCCACAAGTCGTCAAGGTTCTCATCGACAAACCTGCAGGGCCTGCCAGTATAATTGCATGATGGAAAACAATCTGGCTGGTACTGTGTTCAAGTCGTATTCTGGCTCGAGTCAGTCGGTTGTGGTGGTTGCTCCCAAGGCTCCCAAGGCCACCACCCGCAGGCGGCCAATGTCTTGTCCGATGGACGCCCACAGCGGCTCAAGGTCCAGGTTGCCGCCGCATAGGATGATGCCAACATTGTGCAGCCCGGCATAACGGCCGTCCTTGAGGAACGCATCTGATAACACAGCCGCCAGGCCCACTGCGCCGCTGGGCTCAACCACGACCTTGAGGCGGCCAAAGCAGAGCTTCATGGCTGCCAGGATCTCCTCCTCCTCCACACGAATCACGCCATCCACAAGGTCACGTACAACAGGCCTGCAAGCCATGGGTGACGCGGCAGAAACACATCAACGCTGAAGTTCATCTGTGTGAGGCTGGTTCAAGATGCAAGTCCCCCAGCGCCTCGTAGCTGGAAATCTTGCACAAGCAGATGTAGCTGGGGTCTTGCACCAGCAGGTTTAGTGTTAAGCTTTGGACCAGGATAAGGCTCTCAGGACTTATTGTGAAATAGTGGTACCAACCAGGTGAGGGAGGCCATGGATGCACGCAGGCCATCAGCAATTGTTCTTGGGTCAGGGCAGGGCAGGAGGCTGCCCCTGGCCTTGGATTGAAAAGCGTCGTCGGCGCCAGCCGGCTCTGCCGCCAGGATCATTATTGATGGCTTCAGTGCTTTAGCCGCCACGGCGATGCCTGAGATGAGCCCGCCACCTTCGCCCATACAGCTCAGAGAGAAGTCATATAGCCAAGCTCCCCACAAAGGATCAACATCTCGAAGTAAGGGTGAGTGATGATCTTTCCGAGAGTACTTAGCAGAAAGTGCAGGGTCTACAAATTAGTAGGCCACATGACAGCATTGCCTGGAGATAAAGGCTTCATAGGAGGATTTCTGAACCACTTGAAGCAATTTCTTCAGATGTTGATGCGCCCTTACTAGTACAGTCGACATTGTTTGCCAGCCTTGATGAATTCGTCAGCGAGGAGCGGCATGCAGCTGCAGGGTGGCGGACTGACCACTGATTGGTGCGATGATGACGTCGAGGCTAGGCACCTGCTTGAGGAACTCCAGTGCTATCGTGCCCTGCCCACTTCGCATGAGCAATCCAATTTGGGGGCTTAGAGCCGGCCTCCCTATTGTAGCTCGTTCCTTTGATCTGATTATTCTTTGATGCAATTTCTTCATTAGTGACGGCAGAAGTGGTGGCAACAGGTCAAGGGAGATTGAGAAGAGCAGATATTTAAGTTAAGGCAAAAGTCGTAGGCTTAAGCATAAGGGCCAGTTTAGGTCCATGGTAAGTCCAGGACGACTCATGTGCTACTATCCCAGCGCACCTGATGACTGGGCCGTAGTTGAAAGGCGGGATCATGACGGCGCCGGTCCTCGCAGCTATCACCTCAGCCGTGGACACGCGCGCCGAGACGGTGGGCTGGCAGAGCGTGACGGCACAGGGCAGCCGCCGCAGAGCCTCGGCCTTGCAGAGCGGCGCATTGCGAGGTAGGACGATGTGCGCGGGGATGCCCCGCAGGCTGGCCGCCAGCGCCAGCGCACCTGCATGATTGCCACTGCTAGGCAAGCCGTCAGCGCTGAGACACTTACCCCTGAGTCTCCGAGTACTCCAGCATGCTCCATACAAAGATTTTATATTATAATACCAGTAACATGGTAATATTACATGCTTCCAAACCCTGACTATCGACTCCAAGCCCTGAAGCATTATAAGGCCGGAATTCTGCATCCAGTATAGGTGCTGCAAGCAGAAGCCCAACGCCAATCCGCCCACAAGAAGTTCATGTCCATCGAGACAATTGTAACCACTCGAGGAGCAAAAGCGCACGACTTTTGAGGAGCGAGCACAACCAAGTCCCCTCGCGGCAGCGGCAGTACCTGCTGTGGGTCACGACGCCCCGCGCCGCCTGCTCCTCGGGCAGCGCGAGGACGGCATTGCAGGCGCCGCGGAACTTGAAAGCACCACTGCAGAACACCCGGCAATGTCGCAAGATTGGTCATCTGGCAGATGCTCGAGGCCATAGCCAAGAACGTCTAGAGGGGTTTAGAGAAATCTTGGCTCACCCCCGCTGGAAGACTTCGCACTTGAAGTGCAATGCGCGGCCCAGCAGGGCGTCGAGCTCTGGGCTGGTCAGCACGGGCGTCACAACCGCGTGCTCGGCGATGCGCGCCGCCGCAGCCCGCACTGAGGCCAGGTCCGCGGCGTACGCCGATGGAGGCACAAAGGCCGCGTCAGCGTCGGCTTCCGCCATGTTGCCTGCGGCTGTGACACTATGAGCAGCTTTGCTCTCCTGTTCGACTATACTTCATCCATCTCCATCTACTTCCAGCCACTGACCCTTTTGTTCTCCTAGTGGATGAAGCAGCTTTCGTCAACGTAAGGATGAAATCCTATGGGGAGATTGGAATTTGCGCACTGGTATTCAGGCATCGGTTTAGCGACCTTTATGTGGCTACTGAGCCGGTGCAATCTGCAGTGGGTTATGTACGTCAGCGTCTGTGCTTGCCTCTGTGCTTGGCCATCACGGCCTTCGTTTGTCTAGATACATGGAAGTATCTGCGGGAGAGCCACTCTCGCTATCATCAGCAGCCGCATTATCTTACGTCCCCTCCATTAAACCGCCGTTAGCCGTGCCCCCACTGACAACGCCAAGCTGACCAGCTCAGTGTAGGGACGAGCTGCAGCACACCCCACTTGGCTGAGACGTCCACTGGGCGCCCACCAAGCAACGGGCTGCGATCCATGGCCGCCGTCTCGGCAGCAGCCACACAAGAGAAGGCGGCGGCGTGCGCAGGTGCAGCCGGCAGCGAGGCCGCCATCCCAGAGCTCCTGAAGCTCCTCGGCGGGCCACGGGAGGCCAACGCCGGCAGCCATTGGTCTTGGGAGACGGCCAGCCGCGACGGGCGGCACGTCGTCGTGCGTCCGTATGAGCCTGAGAGCGACCAGCCCCGGCTCGTAGACCTCTGCAGGGGCAACTGTGAGGTCCCACACTCTCGCCCACATGGGGCCCTCTTAATGATGGCGTCAGTCTCGGCCCCTGACCTCGAAGCCAGTCCTTAGGCCCTTATCGCCAACATCATTATGCGCAAAGTGTGACTTGCGGCAAAGCAGCAAAGTTCTGCTCAAGGACAAGCTGTGCTCCGAGGACAGCTCAGGCTCAGGCAACATGGACTCTCAACTTCAGATTGGCACTCATGAGGGCCCAGAATTGCTGATCCGTGTGGCTCGGCTAGCAGATGGCGGGCATGACGAGCTGCCCGGCTTGGTGGCGGCTGCCAACGGTGACAGTGGGGTTAAGTTCCTGGTGGTGGATGGTGCTGGCAGTGAGACAGACAGCGTTATCGCGTTTGGTGAGGTGTACCGCTTGCTCCCACTAACTTCTCGTCTTGGGCTCCTTGTAGCAGCGCACAACCATTAAGACCTGGGGCTTAAATTGAGGTCTGATGGTAGAACCTCTGTCAATGCGAGCTTGAGACCTAGATCTGGCAGTATGTGAGATGTGAGATGACATACATGCTTCATACTGAATGCTGTGAAGCACCATTCAAGGCCCAGTTATTATTTATGAAGATTTAATCCGAGGACTGGCGGAAAGAGTGCGCTTACCAGCTGCATGGTGCCAGTCCTCCCCATACTATGACATCGTTGCTACTAGAAGTGGGCCCCACCGCTACTCCTTTTTTCGTTTCGCAGGCGGCATTGTTCTTCGGGAGAACGACTTACCCTGGATGTTTGGCCTCCGAACACGACGTGACCATCAGGGGCTCGGCCTTGCGAAGCTTGTTGTCCGCTCTCTCATGACGCTTGCCGCCGCTCAAGGCCGCTCTTTGATCATGACTGCGACAGTCCTGGCTAATTCCGCATCGAGGACCATCTTCAGGAGCTTGGTGAGCTTGAAATTGTCCATTTTGCGACCTCTATTACTACATCGATTGATGCAAACAAGTCTGAAGGTGGCATCCTGGCAAACCTGAGGCTACGTCAGTTCTGCTACACTTCATTTCGAGCAGTACATGTCAGCTTCTAACTCAAAGCCATTGCCCCTCGCTTCCCCTCTTGATGCCCACTGTGCTAGAGTACGTCATGTGCTCAATTTAGTAGCACGATGCCATGACTCTTAGCAAAAGTTGCTAGGGCGGAGCAGCCCCTTCAACTTTGGCCATCAAACCCACACCTTGTAGCAGAAGCCCTGACATGATGGAGGTTGTGGAACAACTTCATAAACCTGTCGCAATGTCTGCTATATCAGGGCTTCAGGATGGTGCAGGGCGTGCATGTCTGGCCTCACATTGAGCGCCTGCATGAGCGCCTGACCGCCTCTGCAGCAGGAACGGCAAACGGAGAGCTGGAGAGCTTGCCAAGGACGCTCGACGGTGTGCCATTTGAGGGCGACGCAGCGGTGGAGGAGCTGGCAGATCGTTGGGTGGCCTGTACAGACGTGGACAGGCTGGAGGAAGCCATCACCTTGGCAAGGGCTGGTTGTGCTCGCCGTTGTTGGAATGGTAACAATGTGGTCGGCGATGGTGCTGGACTCCAGATGAAGCCGAGCGAGGAGCCGCTCTGGCTGCCCATGTACTTCCAGATATGGGCGCCACGCGGCCAGAAAGCAGCAGCGGCGCTTACGAATGGGTCCGTTTGGGTCTTGGAGCCGGCACGGCGACAGACTGGCGCTGGTGGGAAGCTCGGATCCCAAGCTCAGGTGGACACAACGGAGGGTGTGGACCTCTCAGGTGCCGGCGCCCTGATCATGCAGCAGGAGCCAGACTTCCACAACCAGGTCATTGTCGGCATGGTGGCCTCGTCGGCCAGCATTGCAGCCTCAGCACTTCTGTTCGCCTCCCGGCGGCATGCCTGCTACCAATCGTTCGTTGACCTACGAGACACAAGCAGGCCAGGAGGCGGTCTCGCAGGCGGCGGCGATGAGGCATGGGTTGTGTCGCGGTTGGCACGCCTCTTCCCTGGCGAACCCGGCGAAAGCTTCAATTATGTTGTCTTCCAGGGGAAGTCGAGATCTACATGACCAGCTTTAGGCTGTATCCCCATCTGCACGGTCATAAATCACTCACATTTATTGGTGAATTGTTGCATCCTGAACAAGTATTGCCCAGACTTAAAATGAGCACCATGCTGAGCACCATGAGCATTATGCCCATCATGCCCGTCGTCAAGGTGGACATGAAACATTCGTATGGGCTACCTAGAGTGCCAGGCTCCAATTTGTCTAGAAACAAACGTAGATGAGGAGGGCACTGTCATTGGTGCAGCGCTTCTCATACGATACAAATTCATGCACATTGCAGGGCCCTGCTCAAAGTGGCTGGCTGCACACCTCATGCAGACACTAATGCAGATTGCAACAGGCGATTACATTAGCTTTCTTGGACTGTCTTCAGCAAAACTTGGAGAAAATGCAGAGCGTTGTGGACATAGAGGACTTCACATGTTGATGGTGTTGAAATCAATGAATGAAGGTACAAACTGAGGTTTACGTTTACAGCGTCCAGCACGCACACAGTTAAATCTGGGTGCAGGTACACAGATGAACTGGAATCGAGCAGATAGCAAGCTTGCAAAGAAATCGTCGTCTTTCTGCCCGTTTTCTGATCATAGATACAACGATGCCGCAAAAACAATGTCGCGCTTCATCAGCTCAATCGAAGTCCGAAACTTGTCCTCCAGCCCAGCTTCACCGATTGAAGCGCAGGCCGCCACGAGCTGGCGGAGGAGCTCCTCCAGCCGGCGCAGGGCCCGAATCAGGCTGCCCTCAAAGATATCCGACAGCCGCAGGATGTCGGCGAACTTGGCGCCGCGGCACCACTGATACACAATCTCCATGATGTCCTGCCGGAAGCCCGCCACATACTCCTCCACATCAAGGACCATCTGAGAGAGAGTAGCAAGACTCATTGTCAGTAAGAAGAAAGGTGGGTCAGGCATCACCTGTCAGGGTCGAGGCACCTCTTCATAAGACTCTACACGACTACAAGCACTGCACGATCCAGCGGACTGCAAATTTTGTAACATGAACAAATGTTTCACAATTTACAAGACAGGCTTTGCAATAACGTGGGCTAAACAGGATCAAGACTGAGGGCTTTCAGGCTTCAGATTTCTTGCTCATCCCTTTTCCCACCTTGCATTCTTCCTGCACCTTGCCTACACGCCGGGCGACGTCTCGGAGCTGTCGCAGAGGCTGCTCGAGCTCCTCTCTAGGGCGCGGAGCGTTGGCCACCTTCTCCTGCCACACAAAGCACGAGGCCAGCGCGGCGGCGCTCTCCGGCGGCAGGTCTTGAAAGACGCCGCCGAAAATAAGCTCCGTCATTGTCAACTCGTCCGCAGTCGTGAGCTCGCAAGCCACTCTCCCCTTCAATTGTACCACCTCCTCCAAGTTCACGTACCTGACGATGTTCTTAGAGCTCATTAGTAAGATAAGGTGACGTTGTCATCAAGTGCAGTGGTTGTGATCATTGTAGTCCAGTTAGAGGTAAGAGGCCCTGGTTCAGCTGTGACATAATCAAGTGTAGATACTCGGTCTGCCTGTATATCATTTTAGGATGCCACGAGTACAGCCGAAGACAGAAGGCAACTCATGCAAGCCCAACACTTGTCACGAGTGCGGGCTTCCAAGGCAGCATGAATACCCCAATCTTCGCAGGACCCTCCTCCGGGACTTCAACTCGTCCTTGAGGATGAGATGATAGGTGTCCTTAACCTCCCTTGTCAGATTCTTAATTTGTTGGGAAATCTCCTCCTTCGTGGTAAATGCTTCGAGCCGTTCATCCAGATCATCCTCCTTGGCAAGCGGGTGTGACGCTAGCGTGCTCTCAACAGTCTCCAAGCGCCTAACCGCCTTCCGGTACGAGCTGCTCTCTACCTGTCTCTCAACAACGGTACTCAGTCAGAAGAATGGAAAGTAGCTTAGAAGCAGCACCTCAGAAAGCGGCAACTGATATGGAGCTGCAGGCTTTCTCCTGAAGGTGAAGGACAGGCTTTTTTCACTTGTGACAAACCCAGAAGAGCATGCAGGCCAACACTTTGTTCTAAAGACTAATCGAATCCTACCAAGATTCAAGGTAATGTCAACTGTACAAGGCATGCAACCTGCCACTGATGTGCAAGCTCTCATGGAGATGACAACACCTGCATGTCCTCCTCGGGGTCCAGCAGCTGCAAGCCGTCAGGAAATCTGCGTTGTACCTCCTCCAGAGTCTTCTGCACATGCTCCCTCGCTTCCCTGGCTATCAAGTTCTTTGGTACGTGTATTCTCACTGAGCTCAGGCAGTCCACCTGCGACAGGAATATGGGCCAGGCATTCCGGTATGAAACTTGCTCGCACTCTTGGATTGCCTCATGCAACAAGCTTTGTTGCAATCTGTAGTGCACAAAAAAGTATCCCAAATACAATAGGATCTGCATGAGCGGTACAGTGATGGACATGTCTACATGCTTCAGGCCCGTGGTTTCATGGATAGTACAATGTTAAAGTTCATGGATAGTACAATGTTAATATTCCAGTGCTTGACATTCTTGTGGTACCTGAGACAGAGGGATAACTGCAACCATGGGCTCCCCAACCTCGCCGTTCCTACATGGCCGAACCACCTCCCTTCGGACGGCGGCGGAGGCTGCATCGTCCTTGGTGCACGGCAAAAGAACGTCGACCACATAGGATATCTCTGACGTCGAGGGCTCCTCGGCTTGTCCGTCCTCCTCTCCTGCCAACATCACCAGCGTATAACTTGCTAAAGAGGACCTCAGCGGCAGGTCTACTTATTCGTGCAGGATGGTCAGCACATGGTCAGCATATGGTCAGCGTATGAGGAAAAACAGCAGTCCAAAGTACTGGTTTTCTATTAAATATTACAGAGTCACTGTTACAGATATTGGGGCCAACCATAAGCATAACTTATCAGACTCCCTGACTGTGTGGACAAAAGCTGCCGAGAAATCATAGTTTCACTATCCAGAATTTGAAAGGGGGATGCTGCAAGTGCCTTGTTACGATCACCTGCATCGAGTCCCCTTGCTGACGCTCTCTCGAAGCTGATGATGACTCCCCAAGCCAGGTCCTCTGCCGCCCAGCGATGCCTGCGTGGCGCCTCCGAGCGCGCAGCTTCTCTTGCCCCTGCCGGTGGCAGCAATGGCGCCGAGCAGACCACCCTCGCGAGCCGCCCTGGATTCAGGAAGCGCAGGGCTTGCTCAGGCGCGCTTGTGACCTTTCGGATGCTGCGCCTCAGCTTCTCCAGCTGGCGTGACAGCGACAGATACTCCTCCACCATGTCCTCCTGCGCAATGGCAAAGGCACTGCGCTGCTCCTCCAGCTCCTCAACTCTCCTCTGCAGTCAGAGGGCCATTGAAGTGCACGCTGTTATGGATGTCAACAGGGTATGGCCAGTTGAAGCCAATCACACTTTATTGCACATCAGTAGCATTGCTTCAACACTGCAGCCATGCTTTCAAGAAGGTGCTGGATGCTGTGCTTTGGAAGCTGTGCTCCGATGGCTAGGCTGGCCGCGCCGACGGGGCCACGGCAGGTGTCTCACCTTGAGGTCCGGCAGGGCTCTCTCCGCCTGGAACTGGCGGAAGCTGCTGCGCAGCATGCGCTCGGGGTCGCTCTCCTCGCTCCGCATCTGGTTCAGTATCATGCTGTAGCTCAGATGGAACGCGCTGGCGAGGCACCCCATCAACCCACATTCGACAATGACATAGATCAGCTTCAGGCACCAGATTGGAAGTCCATCTGGCTGTTCTAGAAGCTGATCACTACGCGGATGCCAATGAGCTAGTAGAGGCTTTCGGCTAATTATATGTGAAGCTAATAATCAGGCAGGAGAAACAGTAAAATTTTCAAAGAACACCAAGAATTAATGAGCATCAATTAGAGTTAACGAGCACCAAGAGACTTCACAATCTGGGGCCAAATTCTAGCGGCAACCTGTTGAGGGGGTCGGCGGTGCCCTTGAGCATGGCCTTTGCGACCGCAGGCTCCATCTTCTCATCCAGCATTAGGATGCAGATTCCGCGGTCGTCAATCCCCCGCCGCCCAGCTCGCCCGCTCATCTGGATGTACTCACCACCCGAGATATACCTGGTGCCACAGCCTAGCAGGAGCTGAATATGTCTTGCTACTAAACAATTAACAGACCAAAAAGACCACTTGCCCTCATACTGGTTAAATTCAGCCGATGTGATGATATAATTTGCAAAATCCAACTTCAGGCAAGCCAACGCGACTGGATCTCAAAGGTTAGTGCATCATTTTCTGCACCTGAAACGCCCGCCATCCCACTTGCGAAGGTCCGCGAAGACCACCGTCTTTGCGGGCATGTTGAGGCCGATGGAGAACGTCTCGGTCGCGAATAGGCACTGCGCCCCAGAAGCCCCAGGACTTGCGAGCAGTGTCAACGCCGCAGACATGATGACTGTGACTGCCATGTCACGGCCCTTGAACATAAGTCAAATGAAGTCAAGTCAGGCCAACTGGAGTCTCAGGCGTGGTTGGACCTTGATGAGGCCCTCCTGGAAGAGAATCTCAATGACCTCCTTGACAATCGGCAGGAGGCCCGAGTGGTGGATACCGATTCCCCTCCGCAGCAGCGGCAGAATCGCTGACACCTGGCCACCAGTAACAGGTTGGTCACTCAAGGCGGCTGGGCCTGTGAGCGTCGCAGCAGGCTACAATTGGCAGTGTGAACGGCTTCAAGGTCTTGCAGCACAGGGCGAGAGCGTAGTGTTCACAACAGATGCAACATAGGGGCAATTCGGTTAATCCTTGAGTATCCATCTAGCGTTGTGCTTAAGGTATTGGCGATCGGGGGTGCAGGGCTAACGTGCAGGATTCACATGATCAGACAACGGGCACAATGAGCAAGGCCAGAGCTACCATGGGGAGCTTCTTGTCGCTGTCTGAGAGGCTGTCCATGGCATTCCGGAAGATGCCCTCAACCAGCACCTTTTCGTCGTCACTGTTCATGTCCAGCTTCACCATCTGCAGCAACAGCCGCAGCAATGCCCGGGCAATGGCGAGGGCATCAGTTTCGGCCGATGAGGCAAGGTTGTACAGGCAACTAAAAGGACCACGAGGTAGCCATTCTTCTATTACTATTTCATAATCACTATTCTATCAGACCAATAAAGGGTGAACTTGTGTTTCAACCAAGAGTCTCATTGACTTCCTCCAAACGGCATGGTAAGTATGTCTGACCTTCTTCTTAGCACATTAAATCGTGTGAACCAGTCTAAATTTGTATCCTTTTGCTCCTTATCACGAGTTTTCACTTGTGACGTAGTCACTGTCTTGAAAAGAGTTTTATCTGGTTGAGAGCCACTGCTGGGGTCTAGGGGGCTTGCCTGGCGGGCCAGGGCCTCGCAGTTGGCCTTGTTGAAGCTGAAGACAATGACAGGATCGTACTGCCGCTCGACAATCATGCGCACGATCTTGAAGATGTCGCTAGCCTCGTCGCTGCCGCCAGCGCCACCACCATCTCGCCGGCCCCCCTTGCGCTTCTTCCCTCGGCCTCCTCCATCCCTGCCGCCAGCACTAGCAGCAGCAGCGGCGGCGTCACCGACCGCGTTGACAGCCTTCTGGAAGTTGTCCTCGCGGAATGTGCCACCCTCGTCAACCGCCAGATACAGGCCATCCCCACCGGCAGGAAAGACGTAGTGCTGCAGCGGCGTCGGGCGGAAATCTGTGTATACGATGTGGCATGGCTGCTGGTGCACCTGCGGCTCAGCCAACAGCCCAAGCAGGGACTCCTATTCATCAGCTTAGACTATAGGCAATGTATGTAAAACACTGTGACGTGTGGTACATTAATGTTAATTTCATGTATTGCAGTAATACTGGGTTTGACAACGGGCTCATGCCCTGTAAGAGCTCTTAATCTTGATGAGCTGGGTCACCGACTGAGCTCGCTTAATGATATTGGGACACAGCCGGGGAAAGAAATTAGCGAAGTATGCGAGGAGGGAATGGCGGCTCCGAGCAGCGGGCAAGAAAGAAGCATGCCCAACAGCCGCGAGGGATGGAGGTGGGACCAAGGACGCAGTAACTGCTTGCAGATCTGTGGCGACAATTGTAAGAGGGCTGCACGAGAAGCGCTACTGCTCGAAGTCCAAGACACTTGACCAACTACAAGTCGATGAGGTATTTCACTTATACAGCGGTATTTTAACTTAATGACTATGAACGGGTTGGCTCCAAGGCAGAAAGGCTGATGGGAATCTGAGCTGCCCCACCTTGGCGACCCAGTCTGCAAACTCGCGGGCATTGGGTACAGTCGCGGAGAGGAATACGAAGCGCGCGGCGCGCGGCGCCATGACGATGGATTCCTCCCACACCACGCCGCGCTCGGCGTCGCGCAGGTAGTGCACCTCGTCAAACACCACCCACGCGACCTCGCGCATCGCCTCGGAGCCGCGGTACAGCATGCTGCGCAGGATCTCCGTGGTCATCACCTGCCCGTCACCGCTGTGGGTGAGCTTGCCCACATGAACCTCTGGTGAATGCACTCAGTCTGATGACTAATTGTGACTAAATTCAGCTTGACAATGAATTGAGCCAATATTTATTGTGAAGGGTTGATGTCAAAGCCATAACATGAAAATCCGACGACCAGCACCTCCATGAGGGGATTTGAACCGGGATCACGAAATGACGGGGTCTTATCAAAGCACGAGGGTTTGAGGTTCCGGTGGCAGGCGGCACCAGGCAGGAGGCGTTGGGCGCGATCGTGACGTCGCCGGTCATGAGGCCGACGTCGGAGAACTCCTCGGCGAGCTCGCGATACTTCTGGTTGGACAGCGCCTTGATGGGCGACGTGTACACGACGCGCTGCCCGCCGCGCAGGCACATGGCGATCGCGTACTCCGCCACCACCGTCTTGCCCGCCGACGTATGCGCCGACACCTGCCGAGGCACGCCGCGAGGGAGAAGCTGCTGTTGAGAGAGGCCGTGGGGGCCGTGAAGAACTGGCAGCCCCGATAATAATGTGTGTATAGACGCTGACTTTGTCCCACCTCACGCATCACATCAGACCATTGACCAGAGCCCCTTCGCGCTTGAGTGATTGGACCTGAGGCTGCAGCGCAGCTGTTCTTTGTCAGCCATTAGTCTCAGCATAAGATACGACAGCGTTGAAAGGCAGAGAATGGGAGGAGCTGAGAGTTGGAGGACAGAGAGGGAGAGAGTGGGGGAGGGAGGGAGTGAGGGAGGGAGGGAGGGAGAGAGAGAGAGAGAGAGAGAGAGAGAGAGGGAGAGGGGGGGGG
>WELB01000255.1:35089-55010 GCA_009602725.1 Spirogloea muscicola
GGCGGGGGGGGGGGGGGGGGAGGAGGGAGGTACGGGGTCACCTCCCCCCTTATTGGGCCCCCCTCCCGCGCCATTACGACATAACATCAAGCTTTTATCGAAATAGCTCTACTAATGTAAAGCAAATGGCTGTGATATAGTAAGCTCATTTGTGAGAGAGGCCAGCCCAAAAGCTATGTGCGGCTAAAATAACACTGAATGAGCTACCATCCCCCCCGGTTCTAACCACCCAAACTGCCGCGCGTAAACTGCAGCGGTTAGAGTAAACGCAGCTCCGAAATTTGCGTCCATTGTGAAGAGCCCCCCCCTCCCTCGTGTCCCCCGTGGATGATCGTCATCTCGTTGAGGCCGCCGCCGCGCCTGCGGTCCGATCGCTGGATCCGGCGGCTCCGCTGCGCCCCCCCGCTACCGGGGGGCTGGGGGCCCGGTCGCCGGGTGCCGACAAAGCGGCCCGTTGCGCGCTCGTTGCGGCCGAGGGTTCGAGTCGCGCCACAGAAACGGCAGAGGCCCAGGGCGAGAGGGCACCGGCACTGCCAAGAGGAATAGAAAGGGGCTCGCCCATTGAGGACAGGGGCTGGAAAAGCCAGCCCAAAAAAGATTGAACAAAGTACGACAATGGGGCCAGGGAAGCGCTAATAAAAACAAGCACAATAAGAAACACAAAGCAGCTACGTATACTTAGTAACCCCTGCTAAGCAGCCTCAGGTCAGAGAAGCTAGGCTCCTGGAAGTGGGTTCCCAGGCCAGAGCCAGAGAGCGAGCAAGCGCGGCCAGATTAACTGGTGGCTGGGAGAGGCCAGCCCAAAAGAATGGACAAGGTCTGAAGGAGTCGGAAGCAGCAGCGAGGGGCGAAATAGCTCTTCAAGTGCAAGGCCGCCATTGCCTTGCATTGTGAGGCCAGCCCAAGGGACACAGGATATATGATGTAGGGATATAAGCCGAAAGCACCCGGCTCCGCTTTATGTAACCCCAGCTTTGCACTAGCTTTTGCCTAAACGTATTGGCTTGATTTTGCGCCTATTAATCCATGCGCACCGGCTGCGCCTTCTCTGTCGAGATCCGCCCTCGGGATCCGTGATCGCCAGGCGGTCCACTGTGACGACAGATTCCATCAGCGGCGGGCCGGATATGGCCCCGCCCCTGCCATCGCGCCGGTCACACGCCATCACCATCTAGAAGAAGCGGCTCATCGTGACGGCCGTCTAGAAGAGAAGGCACAACCACCATGGGAGGCGAAGCGTCCTGCCACCTCGACCAACCCCGGCCCCCCTTGGCTTGGGTGTCACTCCTCGTGCCAAGAGGGTGGAAGGGAGTGTCTGGCCCCTTCTCGTCCTTTGTTCATTCTTTTCTGGGCTGGCTTTTTCCAGCCCCTATCCTCAATGGGCGAGCCCTTCCTTCCTGAGTGTGGGCCCACCTCCATCAGCAGCAGCAAAGGGAAGTGCTCGCCCATAGAGAAGAGGAGCTGGCAAAGCCAGCCCAAAAAGAATGGACAATGTCCAAAGCCAAAGGAGACTCACATTCCATCTCACTTTGCTGACTTCAACGCCGCTGGCTCGTGGGCTCAGGTATATCGTATGCGATTGTCCGTCTTTCAGCCGTCCATGGCCCACGCCTTGCATCTGCGTGCTGGCCGTGCTCTCGCTGCAGCCTCCGGCTTTCGTCAGGGGGATAGGTTTCCGGCAGCTAGTCTGTCGGATTTGAGGCTCCTCACTCGTAACTACAGAGTGGTCCAGCCTCCCCCGTTCTGACATAGCATCTTCAGGCCCCTTCGTAGCTGCAATTTAGGCCCCTCCATCATTTGGCCCCTTCGAACCTTTGTCCATTCTTTTTCGGGCTGGCTTTTCACAGCCCTTGCCCCCCCCGGGAGTGCCACTTCTCTTCCATCACTGGCGTTGGCCAAGGGCGCGCCATCCTTGGACAGGTCGTCTCCGTCTGTCCGCTGAAGTACCAAACGCCACCTTCAGCCGTGGTCGCCCTTGCTTTACTGAGCTCTCGAGCCTAAGATTTCGCTTCGATGACACACAATGTTTGCACTTCCTCTGCCCTTAAGTTTGGCTTGGCGTCCCTCTCACTGATGATTTTGCACCGTGCGCCTCCTCTTGTCTCAGCTTTGACTTGCGGCTGCTCACTAGAGGTTATCGAGCGCCCATTCGTGGTGTCCGCTTTCCGGCCCCTTCGGACCTTGTCAATCTCTTCTGGGCGGGCCTTCCACAGCCATTGCTGGAATCACTTCTTCTGCGAATAGGGCTACACCTTGTGTAGCCCCATTCCTGCCACTAGCCTTTGCCTGAACAGTATACTGGCTTGATCTGGCCTCCCGTTCATTTCATGCGCACAGTGCACCTTCTTTCTTTCTCCTTGTCAATTCCCAAAGAAAGTGGCATCCCACGTTCCAGTGGAGACGGGCAATTTTCGGCCCCTCCAGGTTGTGCACGTCACTTTGGGCTGGCCTTTCACAGCCATCGCCACCTCTTTCAAAATTACTTCGTTGTTTTGTTGCCTTAGCCCCTCTAAGCTAATCTTTATTCTTACCATCTTACTGGCTTGGCTCAGCCTCCCTTTCGCTTAGTGCTCATTGCGCGCCCTCTCTTTGTGCTCACCCCATGGGTAGTGAAGTCCCCTCCCAGCCGGCTTTCGTACTCTTACTTTGGAAAGATAGCCATCAGCCCCGCTCAGCATAGGGCTCCGCTATATGTAGCCCCATGCTTTGCACTGGCGTCTGCCTGAACAGGGTACTGGCTCGATGTGGCTCCTTCACATTCATGTGCACCTCGCGGCTTCTCAGACTGTTGATGTAGATATGACACCCTCTGCATGCACTCGGCTGGCTTTACAGCTGGCTTTGACAAAATATAATTTCTTCAGGGAAACATCTCTTGTTGTCTCGTGCTTCTTCTCTCTGCTGCGCAATGAGAACCCTTGGCTTGTCAACTGCCGTCCGGTATTCGTGCATCAGAAAAACGACCTCTACGTGCTGACTCGTGGATCCTGAGCAGGTCGGCTTAACAGCAGGTGATGTACATCTGTCAACGTGCTTGCCCTGCAGTTGGCCACTGAGGGGCCCTCCATCGCTCCATAAACACTCCATTCCTTGAGCATGTTTAGGTTAGAGCCCTAAACCCTAATCCCCGGCCTCTTTGAAAGGGCTCACTCAAAAGGAGCGCGGGCTG
The DNA here is from genome assembly GCA_009602725.1 of Spirogloea muscicola. Taxonomy (NCBI): domain Eukaryota; kingdom Viridiplantae; phylum Streptophyta; class Zygnematophyceae; order Spirogloeales; family Spirogloeaceae; genus Spirogloea; species Spirogloea muscicola. Next base: position 38,259 of record WELB01000255.1, read on the forward strand.
CGCCGCGGGGTTCGAAATTTCGAACTCTCGGCCGCCTCGAGGCAGGCAGCCCGCCGCAGCGCCGGCAGCCCGGCGCCTCCGGCGGCGGCGGCGNGTGCAGCAGTACCTGGAGGACCAGCGGCTGCCGGCCACGCTGGCCGCATTCCGCCGCGAGGCCGCCCACATGCTCTGCGCCGCCGCCAAGGTCAGCGGCGGTGGAGGCGCCGGCGCCGCCGCCGTGTCATGCGGCGCCTGCGCCGGCGGCAGCGCCATCGCGGGAGCCTCCTGACGTGCCGGCCCTCCTCCGCCTCTGCGGCGCAGGCGTCGAGGGCGATCCGCAGCCTGGAGGCCATCCTGGACGAATTTATCGCGCTCAAGGGCCGCGAGAGCTGGGTTCACGACGAGCTGCGGCGCTCGGAGCAGCTCGCGCGCTCCGTCGGCGCCGCGCTGGACGGCTTCCGGCAGCGCGGCGGCGGCGCTGCTGCGCTCGGTGAGGCGGCTGAGCCACGGTGTAGTCCGCAGAGCTCCTCCGTCGACGGCAGAGCTTCACAGCCACATGCTTGCTCGTGGGCCACAGCTCTTGGCTCTCCTTGTTTAGGCCAAAGGACGGAATCGAACCCTCATCTATGAATTCGCAATCTAACGCATCATCTTACTGTTACTTAGTTACTTAGTTACTTACTTAAAATAGATTAAATCTGCCTCTCCTTGAGATCGTTCCCACTGTGCGACTGCACAATTGCCGCGGCTAATGGCGCACAAAAAAGAATGCGGTACACAAATTCTTTTGTGTGTGCTTCTCCTTGCAGCTCCAGGGCCGCACATCAAGGCCAAGGCTGCGGACGCAGAACCCATGCCGGCAGCGGCGGCCGCCCAGCACGCCACGGCCAGGGCCGGGAGGAGGGCCAGGGCGTGGCACGGCGCAGCAGCCGGTCCTCACCGCAAGGAGAATGGCGGCCAGGCCAAGCTAAAGCCAGTTGGGCCAGTGCACTGCAATTCTCCCTCGTATGCTGTCGTCGCGCAAGACGGCGCAGCGGCGGTGCGCGTCGCTGGTGGCGCCGGCGGCGGCGGCAATGGCGTCGTGCCGCCACCCGACGAGGGTATCGAGGGCCCCAGGCAAGCGGTCCTGGCGACGCCAGCCGCGGCGCTGGGAGCGCCTTGCTCGCAGCTGCACCGGAACCTCTTCCCCGCCAGCGTCAGGCTTGCGGCGTCTCCTCCCTCCTCCACCGGTGCTTTCCGCCTGCCTCCTGGCCATCGTTTGTCGCTGCTCGTCGCTGCGCAGCTCCAGATGTGGGAGTGGGCCACCTCTCCTGGCAGCTGAGACGTGGGTTGTGTCGCAGACTCTCCAGTCACTGGCAACGCCGCCACGGTCCTGGGCGTTGCCAGACAGGCTTCCCCGCTGCCGTCTACGTCGCCGAGCCAGCAGGCGCAGCAACCTGGGTCCTCTGGACACTGCCCACAAATCTCGCAGGAACGCCAGACCCTAAGCGAGCACCAGTCGAGTCCTAAGGACTGGCGGTGTATGTCCGTGGCACCCGCTTCTGGCGAAGCGCTGGAAGCGTTGCCGTCCCCGGACGCTCCATGCCTTCAGGCGCTCTCCCCCATCGCCAAGAGCTTGCTGCGACATGATGGTCCGGCGGCCCGGTCGCCGAGTAGCGCCCGTAAGCGGTCCAACCCCAAAAAGCGGACGCGCACGACAAGCTGCCATTCTCCAGGTACTTCCAACATAAGCACTTCGTTAGCACTTCAGAGACTTTACTGTGCAGCGCACAGTAAAGTCTCACAGTTGAGTGCTTGCGCAATGATTCTATTAGTTATGTAATCATTAAATCTCCATCTTCATAAATCTGCTGCCGGAGCAAGGTGTCAGACAACGCCTCATGCTCCTTGGCAGTGTATTGCATGTTGTAGCTAAACCTGCTGAGACGCGCACCTACAGTGAGTACCAGATTGTCTTAGCCTGAAACTTCATCTTTCTGTGACTTGGATGCAGCGGCGGAGGGCGCGAAGCATGGCCATGAGGCCCCGCCGCCACATGACGGCCTTTCCACTGGCAGTTCAGCCAAGCCCAGGCTGTCCGGAGCTGCAGTCAAGGACAGCAACTCAAGGGACGAACTTCCATGGCATGACACACTAGCCCAGCCGTCAGCCACTGGCGACAAAGAGGCCGAGCAGCCCCTTGCTGCTGGAGACCCTGCCCTCAATGACTGCAACTTTGAGGAGCCGCTTGATGAGACCAGCTTCCGGGCAATGGTGAGCGACATGTTTGCAAGCGACATGGACCTGCCCGGGATGATCGCCGAGGCGATCAATTCGGCTTCAAGCAGAGGCCCTTGTCAGGAGGGACTTAGTGGCAGGTACAGGAACTTTTTCTTCCACTTCTCAGCATGTCATCCAGCAGCTAAGCCTAGGAAGATTGTGCTAAATCTTCGGCAAGGTTACGATAAACCCTTCCTGACAAGAATCGTCTTGTCGTGCCAGGCATGAGGCCCTGGCGGAGGTCAGCTTGGAACTGGAGGGAAATGTGGGCGACCTAGCCGTTGACGACATACTAGATGCTATCTCAACTGACACTCATATGGCTGAGCTTCTGGAGGAGCTCGCCTGCAAGCCAGTCCTCCCTGCTGCCGGAGAGCAGCCACAGGAGCTGCTGTGCTCAATACAGTGCTGATGATTGTGCGGGAGCACAGCTGACATTGGAATGGCTGTAGTAGGCCGATTCTACTGTGCATATACCATACAAACTACATCTCAGCATGTCTTTCAATGCCGATAGCAACTTTTGGTTTTGGCTCACATATCAAAGCCACTGAGTTGCGTCATCCTTGTTGCCCAGCATTGTCGTATATCCGACCAGCCACAAGTGACACTTATTGTGTTGCACTTGCCTGTCAAGATGAGCATTAGTATAGCAAAGCGAGCCCAGAGCACCGCTGCGAATGTAGAAGTTGGACTTGTGAGGCAGGGTAGAGATTTGCGCTTCAGGTCCCAGGATCTGGGAACACTGACTACATTTTCCTGACAGTGGTACAGAGATGGTTGCCATCCCATGTCGCCCAAAAGCCTTGCGGCTGCTCGTTCAAGGGCGAGTACCCTGCCCTTCATTCGACCTGACTAGAGTAGTAGCACATCAACTGGTAGTGCACCTCAATTTGGGGTACTCCTATTACTCTGATGGCAGCACTACATCAACTACATGCCAGGCAACTCTTCTGACTGCAAGAAGTAGATTGCTTCCCTATATGCCAGCTTTGGGTAGTCTACCAGCAATCAGCTCTTGCTGTAGCAATCCTTGCTCAACGACCAGGCCACAGTGCTTCATTCCTCGACTGTGGACACTACGCTGCAAGTCCAGAGGACAGTGCACATAAGCACCAGCCTCTACAGAGAGGATTTGCCCACTGCAGAACGGGAAGGATCATGGTGAGGGAGCTCAAAATCTGTGTGTGGGGCTGTCCATCACAGGTTGACCCACTTGAATGGATCCAGGGCTTCGCCGTTCTTCCGCACTGCCAGATGGCAACATATGCATCTGATCAACTATGCCGGGTTTCTACTGAAGAGTTGGTGACAGCCTACATTGTGAGGTCGCCAGTCAGTCCGGACGAAGAGCAGTCGTGGCAGTGACACAGCAATTTGGCCTCGCAGTCCATAGCACTTGAACAATGTCACTGACACTTTGGTCCTCAGATATCCAAAAATGCCTCACCCTCAAAATGCAGGTGCGGCCCGGTTGCATGGCCAGTAGCGCCCACGGCAGCCACCTGCTGGCCCTTGGACACATGCTGCAGGTTGCAAATAGACAACCATCTGTGTTAAGTACAGCAGCAGCAACTGCGTCTATGGGAGCCACTTGCAACAAAGAGACCTGCTCTGCCCAGCATGCAAGTAAAATGAAACGCAGGCAATATGCTCACAGCATGATGTCAACGAGTGCTACGACTGCAAATGAGTAGAAGCGTTACTATACAGAGCCATGCAGCTCCTGTGTAGAGCAAGAAATCCTCCTCCTGGTCCTGGCCCAGCTCTAGAATTCCCCCCGATAGAGCTACTGTTCTTGCAGGCACGAGCTCGCTACCTGTCCAACTCGAGCATGGATGGCGCAGCAGTGGCCATAGCGCGTCACCAGTCCGCCATCATGCTGGATTGCAACCAGATACCCATACCTGGGACAACAAATTTTGCACAGATTCGTCACAAACCAGCATGTCAATTCCACAGAAAACCCCTTGTTGACAGCGGACTTTGGATACTGAGGTTATTGAGATGCAAATGGACAGTACTGCATGGAGCTACCGACAAATTTCACCACAGATGGCAGGCTTGACAAGAGATTCTGGAACAGACAGGATGAGAAGGCTGTTATCTGATATATTCGTACCCGCCGCTCCAGCCAGCGAAGGTGACCATGCCCCTGTCCGAGGCCAGGATTGGTGTCCCAAAGTCCGCGGCCAGATCAACGCCCTGCAAGGCCATGCATAGAGATTGTGACTTCCCCGCCCTCGTCGAGGTGGACCATACAGCTTCCAGATTAGCCAGGGACTAAATATGTAAAGGCTGTATCACATTCCATGCTGAAAGGAATGTCGCAGCACTTGGTCCTCCATGGAATCTGACCACACACATTGGCCTCAATATATGTACCTCGTGAAATGCCCCCCATCGCCAACCAAAGGGGCTGCTCACAAAGCTGACAATTCGAAAAACAAATTGCTTAAGCACAAGGAGCAGCTGCTCATGCGAGTACAGGAACAGTGGAAGCGCAGTCACCAGGCGCTCTATCCAGGACCAAGTCTTTAGCCATGTGAGACAAATTAGACGGCAGGTCAGAGTGCCCACCCATCAGTGACAGGTGAGTTGAAGCGCATCCAGCCGCCGATTCCAGGTTGGAAACCCTTTCTCCTATTCTTCCATCGGCCTGCAGCACAAAAGATGTCGAAGTGCGAGTCACGCGTTGCACAGATGCCTCTTAGGAATGCCATCCGCACTTATATAGGTCCATCCAGTGGCAGTCGCTGTAACAGTTTCTTGTGAACTTGTTGCCCATATGTTGGACACAATTGCTATTACTAGCTATTACTGTATTCTTAGCTATTACTATTCTTCTGCTTAAATTGCTGAACACTTGCTGCTGTGTATGTAGCAGCTGGTGCTGCGCAATGACGATTTCCTCACCTTCGAGCGCCACGCCCTTGAGGCCGTCGGCTCCGGCCTTCCGCACCTTCTGAGGAACGATCTCCGGGCCGCCGATGCCCAGCCGCCCACCACTGCTCTTGGATGCCCCTGGGTGCTGCCTTGAGAAGAGCGGTCTGTGCGTGCGACGCAGGCCTGGGCGAAGCTCTTGCGGTGGCCTCCCGAGCGGGCCTGCCACCATGCATCAGCACGTCCATGTCTCAGACACAGACTCCGCCTCTCACTTTGACAGCAGCCAATGTTAATTATTAGTCTGCAGATTTACGTACGGCTGTAAATTCTAATGACGATATCAAGACAAGAATCATCTTCCCCATGGTTGCATCAACACAATCTGAGTCAGAATCTGAATTGTACACGGATTTTGGGCCACTCTCACAAATGGTCCAGCGGGGACTGCGTTGGAAGGGGGTTGGGTGGCCAGGGGAGCAGGGGTTAGTTCGTCATGGGAGTTTGGATAGCGGAGGCAGCCAATTGCACCTTCTGAGACAGCGAGCACGTCCCCTTCAAAGATGGAGTCGTCGCGCAGGTTGTTCAGCCGCTGCAGCTCGCGGATGCTCAGCCTGCAGAAGAGATACGATGGAGAAGGATGCGACGAAAACGTTGCAGACAGTCAGTAGCATACATGCGGAAAGTCGTGACTTAACAGCTAACGAAAAGTGGTGTGTGTTTCATGTATCAGACCTCTTTGACCAGCAGGACTGAGTCGCCACTTTGTATCAGCATAACACAACTTGAGGCCATGAACATAATTGTTCTGTTACGATCCAGTCTTAGAGGGCAGTCTATGCATGTTGAGCTGGACAAGCCCAATCGATCTGCAGCGCCGGAACTTGTCGTCACTGACAGAGGTGCTCAGGTGCCACTCCTCACTTGTGCATGTAGGCTATGTCAGCGAGCGTGTCACCGAATGCCACTTTGACAGTCTTGAGCCGCGGCGCAGGCCACGTGCCCTTGCGCCTCTTACGCAGCCCATCGCCTCCCGCTGGCCGGAACCAGGGGTTCTGCGACTGCGGCGCGCGGACGGGCTGCAGCGTCGCGGCCACCACGGTGCCCTCCATGACGCTCGCGCGCTCCGCCGCGCCCGCTTTGTGGACCTTGGGGCGTCTCGGCAGCAGGCTCTTCTTGCGGAGCGACGCCGCGACCACCGACGTGCGTGGCCGGTTCACTGCGGCAGCGGCCAAGGGCGAAGGCTTGGCTGCTGCCGACGTCGACTCGCCCCGTCCAGCAGGCTGCTGCCGCCTCGTCGGCGAGGGGCTCCGGCCGCCCCAAGCATTGCCGCCCGATGTCGAGGGCAGCCCCACTGGCGCCCTGCCGCGCAGCGGTGACCACTTGCGGCTGCCGCCGCCAGCACTCACTGGGATGACGAGCTCTTTCCCCACCTGGAGGACCTCCGAGATGCGCAGCTCCGGGTTTGCGTTCTTCAGGGACCTGCGACACCGAGCAAGCCGCGTCACATGGTCAGTGATACTCGCTGGTCCCAAGTCTCCTAGAGCCCTCCTATTCTACTGTCACTAATCCTGTTACTAATCTGTTAGTAATCTGCTATTACTAATCCGCTGTTAGTTCTCGTCAGCCAGCATTTCCCTGCATTGCGCTTGCGGCGGCGTGGCCATGGCCAAGAGCGGCGGCTGCTGGCTGCCGGAGAGGGTGCTCGGGGGCTCACTCGACGTCGACCTTGTGCTGGCGGCCGATGTCGATCAGCCAGTCCCCACGCCGGACGACGTGCACCTTGCAGGACGGCGCTGCCATGACGCCGCCGTCGAAGGCGTCGCTGAGACGGGAGGTCGGAGGCGGCGACCGGGACCGGCGGCGGGATGGTCTCGGCACGGCCACCTGAAGCAGCGGCGGCGGCTGGGGGTGCTTATCTGGTGACGCCGCCGCGTCGTCGCCCTGCCAGTAACAGCGACGGCGGCACGGCGGCGAGGCGCGAGTGAGAAGATCGTCGCCGCCAAGAGCAAGCCGATGGCGATGGCGTCGAGTCCCTCAGCCTGACCAGGGCCAGCGAGCGGTGCAGGCGCGCAAGGCGCCTGGCCGGCAGCCTGACTCCCGGGCGCCATGGCTGCCGTCGAGAGCTCGCGCGGCGGCCGCCGCTTCCCGCGGCGCAGATCGCGTCGCCCCCAGTCGTCGGCTGCGCAGCCAGGCGGAGCCAGAGAAGACGGCCGGCGCATGGCACGACGAGGGCGAGGCCTCACCCTGGGAGCGCCACGGAGGCTGAGCTCCTGCAGCCGCGCATCCAGCCAGCGCCAGGGGTCCATACCGCCGCCGCCGCGCCGCCGCTGCCGCCGCGAGCGCCGCCCTTGCCGCCGCCGCTGTCACTGCACCAGTCCCTGGACGAGCCTCCAGCAGGGCCGGCGCTGCACCGANCGCGGCGGCGGTCGCGGCGGCGGCGGCGGCGGCGCGCGGGCGGGAAAGCGGCGGCGGCGCCTTGTCGGCGGTACTCAGCCAGTGACTCCGCATGCAGAGAGGTTGGGGGAGACAAGAATCCTGCAAGTTGCGGAGCCAGGATGCTTGTAAATAAACACATGTCACGGAGTGTTTCTGCCGGGCTCTGGGCGCGCAAGAGAATCTGCAGCTGCACGGAGCTGGAGGAGCAGTCCCGTCGGCGGTGGGCGGGGGGGCCCACCGCCGCCGCCGTTCGGAAAGTCTGACGGGGGCTGTCGTCAGGATGTGCCTTGTGGGCCGACGACGAGACGGGCCATCACCTCACGGGGCCCCCCGCCCCCGTCGGGAACGCCCCGTGGGACGCGGAGGTGACCGGATAAGGAAATGAAGTTGCACCTCCAATGTGCACTTAGGAGCAGGCCGCGCCATGCACTCCGTTCTGCTATGGCTGCTGCTTCCGGATCTCGTCGGGGTGCCTCTTGTCAGTTGCCCCTTCTGGGAGAGCCACTTTCTTATTTTCAGCTGCAAATACCCCCACTTGCGGCTGCTGAATCGGGGTCACTAAGTTCCCATCGGCTGTAGTCTCTAGCATAGCTGTGTGATTTTGGCGCCTTTCGGCCCTTTGAACCTGGAGTACCGGGAGACTAGTTCTCTACTCTGCGGCTGCTCAAGTGAGGGTTTTGAGCACCGAGTGGCCACTTGATCGCTGTGTGCTTCACCGCTCTTCTGGCCCCTTCAAACTTTGTTCATTCTTACTCTGGGCTGGCCAATTGCAGCCATCGATCTCTAGCAAAAGAGTCTTTCTTTATACCTTGTTCATTCTTCCTTGGCTGGCCATCCACAGCCGCAGCCCCCTTTTAGAGAGGAGAAGAAGGGCTCGCCCATTGAGGATAGGGGCTGGAAAAAGCCAGCCCAAAAAAGAATGAACAAAGGACGAGAAGGGGCCAGGGGAAGCACAAAGAAAAACAAGCACAGAAAAGGGAATACACTTAGAGAGTTCACTTATTCTAGGCAATGGCTGTGAGAGACCAGCACAAATTGGGGCCGACCCCATACTATCTGTTTCCACGGCAAGGCATGAAGTCGCCAGTGCCGCTCGAGGCAAGGAGGCTACATACGCCGATCAACAGCCGGAGGACGGGTTCTTTCCCCTTTCCCTTGCCATCGATGTCCAGTGGGCTTTCGGTGCTCAACGGCTCGAGCTCCTGCACCAGCTAGCGCGCATCGCTGTGTCCCGACATTACCAAGGGCGGCAGGCCGATTACGCGCGGCAAGCTCTCTCGCCCAGGTTAATGGCATGTACCTGTCAGCATCGCAGCGGTCAATGGCACACGCGTTGCATCTGCAAGCCGGCCGCGCTTTGGCTGCAGCAGTTCCTCGATGAAAGAGTTCCACGAGCTATGTTGCCCTTTTTCACTCATGCGATATTGCTGGATCAGGCTTGCGCCCAGTGTCCAAGATTCCCCATTGCTGTCTCCCGCAGGAGTCTTGGCCGTGTCTCAGTCCTAGTGTGGCTGATCATCCAAAAGGCCAGTTAAGCACCATCGGCTTTGGTCAGCTATTACCCAACCCACTACCTAAATACTACGCGGCCTCTGGCTATAGACAGGGGATCCACTGCTGGTAGACTAGTTTCTCTGACATGCGGCTGCTCAACAGGGGGTTTTCAGCACCCAGTGGCCACTTAAGTTGCTGCGTGCTTTCGCGCTTTTTGGCCCCTTCGACCTTTCTTCAGTCCTGGGCTGGCCAATCACAGCCATTGCCCTCTACTGGAAGAGTCTCTCTTTTAGCACAAACGAAATGTACACGATTTGAAAGGGCCGGAAGGTGCCAAAAGCAGGATCTTATCTTCCTTAGCCTCTGGCTATAGACAGGGGACCCACCACCCAGAGAAATGTTTCATTGACCTGGGCCTGCTAAACAGGGGATGTTGAGCACCCAGTGGCCAGTTGAGTCGCTATTGCTGTAGTGCTCTCCTGGCCCCTTCGAACTTTGTTCCTGCTGTTTTCTGGGCTGGCCAATTCTGGCAGAATAGGGGTTACTTCTTAGTAGGGGTTACTGAGTGCTTTGTAGCTGCTTCGTATCTTTTTTGTGCTTGTTGTTATTCGTACTTCCCCTGGCCCCTTCTCGTCCTTTGTTCATTCTTTTTGGGCTGGCTTTTTCCAGCCCCTATCCTCAATGGGCGAGCCCTTTCTCATTCTTATTGCGCGCTTTTCTCTCTCTTGGGATAACCACTTCCTGTTTTTCTCACTCTTGACTCTTTTTCTCTTTGACTTCTGCAAAAAGTGGCTCTCCCAATGGGGGCAAGGGCAATGTGGGCAATGGCTGTGAGAAGCCAGCCCGAAAAGAATTGAGAAGGGTCGAAGGGGCCAAACTACGAAGGGGCCAGAAGCGCAATTCTTATAACATGCGTAGGATGAATCACAAGAGCAACGAGTGAGGAGCCTCTGGAAGTGGGCGCTCCATTGGCAGCAAGGCGAGCAGCCTGGCTTCCATGTCGCCGGGTCCCTCGCCCAAGTTTACCGGATGCGCCTGGCCGTCTCTTTGCAGCGGTCCCTAGCTTTTGCGGTCCACTTGCGCGCAGGCCGCGCTCTGGCGGCGGCCTCCGGCTTCCGTCAGGGCAACGTCTTTCCGCCTGCTAGCTACTCAGATTTGCATCTACTGACGAGAGGTTACTGAGAGTTCGCTTACTGCTGTCTCAGTCCTTAGCACTCCGACTCCTTCAGACCTTGTCCATTCTTTTGGGCTGGCCTCTCCCAGCCACCAGTTAATCTGGCCGCGCTTGCTTCCTCCATAACCATTAGTCAGCAAATATAATCAGAGAGGGCGGAACAAGCGTATGCCTGATGAAGTATGAGGCCCCCGCGGCGGCGCCGCGACTGGCACCGGTCCACCATTCCCTTCCCGCTGCAGGCGCCCTCCCGGTGGACCAAAGCCGGTTACGTCGGCGTCAGTCACCGACCAATGGTTGGGGAGCCTCGCTCACGTTTGATAGCACGTGCCCCGCTGCGGGGGCATCTTGGCAGCCCCCCCTAGGGCGCCGCCGCTGGGGGAGGAGGGAGGGAGGAGGGAGGAGGGAGGCGGGCGACGTGGAGGGAGACAGGAAGAGTAAGCTCGGTATGGCACAAGGGGAGGGAGGGAGGCGGGCCGGGGGTGAGGGAGAGAGGAGGGAGGTCAGAGACGGCTTCCAACCCCCCCGCTCTAAAGCAGACGCGGCGGCCCCGGCGGCCCCGGCGGCGGGGGCCGAGGACTCGGCCGCCGGCAGGGGGCGCGTGCCCCGGGTGAAGCGGCTGGAGCGGCCGGACAGGAAGAAGCTGGAGGAGGCCATCGCCGAGGTCAATGCCAAGTCGGACGGCCTGCATGCGCGGATCCAGGTGACACCATCGCCCACAGTCTCCACCAACCAAACCTTCCCCCAATCCCCGTCTCCTCATTGGCGAGCAAGATCTTTTGCCGCTATAGAGCCGATGCGCACTGACGACACTTGCCATACCAGTTAAGTACTACCACATTCCAGTACTACGTCAGCCGCAGATCTTGGATGCCATTGCGTGTCGAGCTCAAGGAGAATGGCGAGCAGATCGGTAGAATGTCTAGAGTGCTTGATGCAGGCTGCGTAACTCTATACTTTGGAGCCATCTGGCAAGCGGCCAGCTGCTCCTTCCTCCTCCTACGCCTCCATGTCCCGACTGCTTATCCACAGATTCGATAGCCCAGCTTCTGAGCTTGAAGGGTCTAGGATTTCTTCACCTTTGGCTACGAACGCTAATCTCGAACTCCTTTGGCTTTGAGACTTGCTGGCTGCCAATGTATACTCGGCAGGGCGGAGAAGGGTTCCGCCTGTGGTTTGCCCTCCATAGGCATTGGCATTGTGGGAGCCATTGTTCATGACAAATGGAAGGCAGTTCTGGATCACAGACTGATATACCCGCCAATGGGACTGTGTGCCGCGATGGCTGGGGGTTCCAGGAGATCAAGGGCCTGCTAGATAGCAAGCAGCAGAACCGGCAATCCACGTCCACCGAGGTCCAGGACGCCCGGAGAAGCCTCGCCGCTGTCCAAGCGCAGTTCCGGACGTGCCTCGAGGAGAAGAAGGCCCTCAGGAACGAGCTTAGCATGGCCGACGACTCGAGCAAGCGGATGCGCGAGGACGCGAGGTCCCTCAGGTGCGCTCGTCACGCATAACAAGGCAGGACACGTCGTCAAGTGGCCGCTTGCATGCTTTGGGATGAAGTTGAAGCTCAGCAGCTTGTCAGCAACTTGCTGGACGCACATACATGCAGCAGAGGGGCTCTCTGATTGTTCGTTTTGTTCAATCTACGTACACAGTACAGGTTGAAGCACACTGACTTTGCAATTGCGAGACACATTCTTAGCTGATGAAGACATCCGAAGTCTTCATTTAATGTGGACCTCACCTTAGGTGCAACACAAGCAAAACATCAGGCCTGTGCCCAGCAAGTCAATCATAGACGCTGCAAGCTTCACAGCTTGGTCAGAGAAGCTCACTGAAGGGTACCGAGCTCGACTTTCCTTGCTCTCAGGGACAAGCTGCCATTCGTGAAGGTGGAGCAGATTGACGAGGAGATTCGCAAGCTTGAGTACAAGATGTCGCATAGCACGCTGTCCCTCCCGGAGGAGAAGAAGCTCATGCAACAGACGAGGGACCTCACCAAGTCGCGAGACTTTGTCAAGGATTACAACGAGCGCATGGACAAGATCTCCCAGGACGAGTCCGGGCGGGGCGCCATCCTGGAGCGCATCAAGGAGAAGGATGATATTCTCAACCAGCTGAAAGCGCAGGAGAATGAGCAGCGCGACGTGGGTACTGCCTGCCACAGCAGAGGAGCTGCAGAGATTTCACATTGCATTGCTCCGAGCTCCTGGTGAACAAATCCAGAAAAGGGGATTCGTCGAGCCCATCAAGATTCTGATAGTTCAGTCTCAAGCCAATTAGAGCATATAGCCTTGTCCATGCACATAGCCATTGCAACCTGAACGTACAAGTAAGCACCATGCTGACGCCAGTCAAGCACCATGTGAAGCACTACTTGAGCTACTGCGGGGCTCCCGCAAGCTGATGCCGTGCACTGGTCAATTGCAGGCGATTGCGGCAATTCGTAACAAGGAGCAGGCACAGGCGTCGGACTTCCCCGCACTGCTGGAAGAGAAGAACGCGAAGTATGAGGAGATCACGCAGCTACGAGAGCAGGTGAAGCAGCTGCGTGCAGAATTTCGGCAGCAGGAGGACGTGTACTACAAGCAGGAGAAGGAATGGTACGCACAGCAGCAGGAGGAGCGGAAGAAAGCCTACGAAGCGCGCGAGGCGTACCGCAAGGAGCGTGAGAGGATCCGCAAGGTGCTGCCCACTTGCAATAAGAAAAGATTCAGCGAGCTATGACCACCGGAGTTGCTAAAGAACAGGTCTTATGTAGGACTGACATCAAAGTAAGGGCTTGACTTTGAAGTAAATATACTCACTTGCAGGAGAGTACTCACCATTTAAGATCATGTCAATGTACAAACAATATTCATATCTTCCAAGGAGAGGCGGGCTGTACGTGGCAGTCATGTGATCATCATGGCCTGCATCCGTGGTCCAGGAAAGGGAGAAGGAATACTTTGTGGAGCCATACACGGACGAGATCATCATGTGCGACCAGCTCACTGCCTACCTCTCCTCAGTGAGGGGAGTGGGGGCCACGCAGAGCACTGAGGAGGTCACAACCAGCCCGGCCAAGGTCGACATTGTCGCCCCTGAGGGGGTTGGCAGCGTGATAGTGTCCAAGCGGGACCGCAAGGACGAAGACCACCTCGATGGGTGGTTTGCAGGCTCTGGCGGCGGCAAGAAGGGCAAGGGCAAGGGCAAGGGGCCAGCATCGTCGAGTCAGCCTGCCAAGCCCAAGTCAGAGAAACTCTCGCTATCCTTGGACGCGCTCACGTCCTTCGAAAAGGTACATGGTTTCTATATCAGTGTAGATACTTGAGGAGCCCCACTTTGAGAACAAAGCCATGCAGCTTGGTCATGCGAACTTTTTTGCCATGCTCTCAACATTGTGAAAGCTGCAACCACTCCTTCAACGATATAATTTTGAGAAAGCAGCAAAAACCCTAAGTCATAACTTTCACATCCAGATCAAGCTGGCAACGCCATCGAGCACTGCGGACGTGCCGGGGATCCTGGAGCTCATCAAGGAGAAGAAGGTGGAGTACCAGAAGCTGCAAGATAAAGAGCGGGAGAAGCGGCAGGCTGCGGAGGATGAGGAGGCCAAGGGTGGCGGCGGGGCCGCCAATCCCCAGCAAACGAGCACGAGCAAAACTGACGGCGGTGCCGATGTCCCCGCTACATTAGTGAACGACGTTGTGGCAAACGGCGCCCCGGACAACGACAAGAGCGAGGCTGGGGAGGCTGCTGCAGATGCAGATGCGTCGGAGGGGGAAGCAGACGACGAGGCTGTGCCGGCAAATGGCAACGCCGCTGGCAGCGCAGGGGTAGACGATGAAGTAGACGAGGTGCCCGAGGCGACCAAGGCGGCTGCCTCTAATGACGACGAGGAGGAGGCGGAGGACAACGACTCCCACCAAACGGCAGAGGAGGGCAGCACAGAGACGGCTGCTCCAGGCAGCCAAGTGGCTCCTGCAGCATCGCAGCAGGCTGCTGAGGGAGGCGTGGATACGGAGGAGGACATGCAGCCTGAGGCCACAGACGATGACAACAAGCACGAGGATGAGGCGTAAGATGACAGACACTGCTGCAGGCGGCCAAAGCCGATCCGTCCTCGCTGGCCGGGCCTGAAAGTTGACAATGAGAGCACTTCGCTACCGTGCAACTCCTAGTTGTTTCCTCGCTTGGCTTGCCAGCAGGGATTTATGCTTGCAGGGGTGCCCATTGACGCCGCCGCTGATACTGACTCGCTTTGACTCCAAAGGAAAGTTAGACATGCGCTCATGGGGCCGCCAATCAATGTGCCCATCAAAGTCCGCCCCTAATTAGACCGCCCAGGTGGTGTGGCAGTGCCCTCGCCTCTTACATTCATCAGCCTTTGTGTTTTGTCCATGGGCTTTGGAACTGCAAGCCTTGTCGCTCGTCGTTGCATTGTTTCCTGACGTCGACTGCGTGCAGAGAGTGTTAAATGGTCTCAGGAAATTTCAACCTTGGGTCAGGGCTTCTATGCTGAGAAACAATGGCCGATGGCTTGCTCAAAGGAGCTGCTCACCACCCTGGCTTGCTAACGTCGTCGGCAGTGGTGGTGGCAGTATCTGCTTTTGAATATCTAATTCTGGCACGCATTATACAAGAGCGCCCCAAACGCTGGCACAATGGAGGCTGGTCAATGTCGCCGGCGAACACGGCGCTTCCTACATGACCGCCTGCTCGACCACCGCTGTGCAATTTGCTGTTCTGTCGCCGCAATGACGCCTCCGGCTGCATGAGATGGCCACGGAGGAACCTCCTAACTTCATACTCTAAGATTGACTGTCTGGCACCTCCTTGGCAACTCGGTGATTAGGATGGGGCCCGCTCATCACCGAAGGATCGGCTTGCGTGGCGGCCCCTTTTTGTTGGCTGAACGGCCGCCGGCGCCTGCAGAGGCCCCACCCATGCTGTCGCGCAGCAGCCGCTGGTAGGCGCCATCCAGCGCCGCGTAGCCCTCCAGGATCTCCACATGATCTCGCCGCATCTTCGTCTCTGGGTCCTCCTCCAGCGCCGCGACCTGTGCAATGGTGCACACACTGGCAACCGGTCAGTGTGGTCGGCGGAGGTCCACAAGGAGGGGGAGATGGGAGAGGGGCAAGGGGCCGGAGGTGGGAGAGGCGGCGGCCCAAGTGACCTCCTGGAGAGCGCGGTCGTCGACGAGGCCACGGTCGAGCGCGAGCATGTTGGCGACACGCGCTCGCGCACGGTGGGAGCCCACCGCCCGCCGGTACCGCTGCAGCTGCACCTCCTCGTAGCCCACGCGGGCGCGTGCCGCCCCCCAGCTGAAGAGCCGCAGGCCTGCCGCCGCCACGAGGGCCAGCACGGCCACAGCCCCCGCCGCCCTCAGAGCCTGCAATGGCCGCCCTCCCAGTGCGCATAAGCACTTAGTTCAGAAATTTGTCAGGTCCTGCCCAACCCCTTCGTCTCCATCTCCACTAAGTGGAGCTGTTGGCTACGCGTCTTACCGGCAGTCTGGAGTTTATCCCTCCCTGCAGCAGCTGCCACGGCAGCTGGAGCTGCGGCGCGGCCACCTGCGCCCGCAGCGGCGCCAGCGGCGGCTGTGCCTTCTGCGCGCCCGAGCCTCGCCGGATCGCGGTCGGTGGAGGGTCTGACGCTGGGGGGCTCCAGCGCCGCGCGAGGACCTGCGCCCGTCCCACGCCATGAGATCGTGAGTCAATGGAGCAGGCAACGCTCGGCATCTTAGGGAGAGGGGGAAGGAGGGAAGTAGGAGGAAGGGGTCTCGAGGGATGGAGGGAGGATGGAGAGGGGAGCCCACCGAGGCGGGGATGTCGAGCAGCCGGCCCGGGCGGAGCTCGTGTGCGTCGCCCAGGCTCAGGCCGTTCTTGAAGGCGATATCGGCGATGGAGAGCTCCGAGCCGCGTGCGTCATACTGCCGCGCAATGCTGAAAAGCGTCTCGCCGCTGCCGCCACTCCCGGGGGGCTGCGGTCAGCATGCTGAGCTATCTGTTTCGGAGATTCGGGCTTTTGGGGACTGGAGCTGCGGTCAGGCTCGCCCTGCGGCCCATGGTTCAGAGTTGGGCGATGGAAGGGATGACCTGGGAGGACAGGGGGAGGGAGGTGCAGGCAGACGGGAAAGCTGGGGCAGAGAGAGAAAGAAGGGCAAGTCTGCTAGGGACAGGAAGAGGCTGAGAGGGAGGGAGGGGAGGAAGAGGAGAGAGACCCCACCAAAACTGGACAGCGGCTCCAAGACCAGCAAAGAGGGTGAGGGAGGGGAAAGGGGTGTTGGGAGAGAAGGAGAGGAGGGAGAGAAGGTGTAGTGGGGCTGGGAGAGAGGGAGAGGAGGGAGAGAGGAGGGAGAGAGAGAGAGAGGAGCTCAGGGGAGAGGGGAGGGAGGGCGAGGAGGGGGGGGGGGGACGAGGCTTGGCTTTCACTGACGTGCGGACGAGGTGCAGGTGGCGGTCCGTGCGCAGGCTCGCCGACAGCAGCCGCGTGCGGACGTCCACCTCCACCTGCGGCGGCGGCGGAAGCGGCCGTGG
>WELB01000255.1:65936-121736 GCA_009602725.1 Spirogloea muscicola
GGCGGCGGCGGCGGCGGCGGCGGCGGCGGCGGCGGCGGCAGCGGCGGCGGCGGTGGGCGGCAATGGGGAAGAAGAAGCGGCGCGCGGTGCGGCCGTGGTGCTACTACTGCGGGCGCGAGTTCGAGGACGACAAGGTGCTGGTGCAGCACCAGAAGGCGAAGCACTACAAGTGCCACGTGTGCCACAAGAAGCTGTCCACCGCCGGCGGCCTCGTCGTGCACGTCCTCCAGGTCCACAAGGAGCCCCTTACCAAGTACGCCGCCGCCGCCCTCCTCGCCCCATGGCCGCTTCGGCGACGACGTCGTCGGCGGCAGCGGCTACAGTTGCCGGTCTGCCGCTGCGATGGCCGTGACGACGGCGGACCCAGTTGGGGTCCCGCCTCGGCGAGGGCCCGCGGCCGCTGATCGCTCCACCGGCGCGGCGCTGCCGTCCAGGGTGCCGAATGCGCGGCCGGGGCGCGAGAGCGTGGACCTCGAGATCTATGGCATGGACGGCATCCCGCCGGAGGCCATTGCCGCGCACGCCGCAGAGCTCGGTGAGCGCCGCCTCTTGTCCAAGGGCCCCGAGGAGTGCCTCTGCTCCAGGCCCCTCAAAGACTTGGAAAAGTTGCACTTAGGCTGCTGCCACTTGGTCGTTAACTGCCTTTGCAGCTTTTAGTGAGCATTCCCGCTGGCGTAACACCGGTCCTTGTTGCACATTTACGATTTCTAAGTGTCTATATCACAGTAAGATTACAAGATTTCAAAGTGTGTACGAATATATTTGAGTGTTATCAAGATCTCTATCTTTCTAAGTGATTGGGGATCAGGAGGTCAGCAGGGCTGATTGGTCAGTCTTGAGTTGTGCTTGTTGCAATGTGCGTCTCGATGGTCGGCGCTGCCGCCATGCAGAGGAGGACGGCCCCCCCGGCAAGGCTGCCAAGGCCGACGATGAGTCGCCGCCGCCGCCTCCACCACCGCCTGCTGGGCTGGCGCATGCGGCGCCGCTGCCGCCGTCGCAGCAGCCCTACCCGAATGCCGCCGCCATGGGGTCGATGGCACCCGGTATGGCCTCTCAGCCGATGTATGCAGGCGCGCCCGTGCCGCCCCCTCAGCAGTAAGTCTCTGATCCTCGCCGCCACCATGCCGTGCCATGCCCAGGTCCGTGTCGGATGATGAATGGGTTCTTGCTCTCGCTCAAGGTGCGCCGCCCGCCGGCTGACTTCTCTCCGCGCAGCTCCCGCTGCTCTGCTATTTACTGCCCCTCTCCAGTAGCCCTCGTACTGTAGCCACTGGAGTTACCCCTCGTCGCTTCCCTTCTCACTCACGTCACTGTATGTTCTGTGAAGTAGTGGTTCTAGAGTCAGCCAGCTCCACCATCACCGAGGCTCCTTGTGCTTTTGCCGGTTGCAGGTATCCGCCGCCCCACCAGCAGTATGGGCGGCCCATGATGGGCCCACCTCCGTACGGGACGCCGTACTATGGAGCGCCGCCGCCGCGCTACGCCATGCCGCCTCCGCCGCACATGCAGCCGCAGCAGGGACAGATGCCACCAGGGCATCTGTCCCAGCCCCTGTTCCCCATCCAGGGCATGCGGCCGCCGTCACATGGAGGCATGCTGCCACGCCCGCCGCTCTTTCCTGTCTCTGTGCCCCCGCCGCAGCAGCAGGCGAGCAACGGCCCGCCCACCCGGCCGCCGCTCTTCCCCATCCAGACACCGTCACCAAACACCGGCCCGTCAGCACAGCAGCAGCTTGGCGGCATGCCAGCCGCTGCTGCCATGCAGGCAGTGGATGGTGCGCAGCCCAAAGGGCCCACGGTACTGCCACAGCAGGCTAGCCTCAGCGGCCTTGCTGCTGCCGGTGGCGCTCCCCCGCTCCACCCTTCAACGCCTCCCAGCTCTGCAGCTCCAGGTTTGCGTCGTGACCCCTGACCTAAGTTCTTTGGAATTCAGCTCCTGCAAATTAGTGTTGCAAGTGAACGTCCCAGGGAGATGGGGCTGCGATTGCACCTGCAGCAGCAAGCCAGGTTGCGGATAGAGAGCCTCTCGTCTGCAGTCTTCAGCTTGATGGATGGCGTCAAGCCCCCAAGTGGATGCTCCTGCCTGTGTGCCTTAGTGCAGCTTTGTCTGGAATATCAGTCGCTGCACACAGTCAGGGCTCAGGGCCTGGAGTTGCCTCTTTATGTGTTTAGATGATGGAGGGAAGGGGCACATGGCGGTGGTTGATGGCAGTTTGGCTGGCTTGTATTGTCCGAAGCAGATTATAAGTCTTGAGGGTTCTGTGTTGGGCTTGATTAATAGTCAAGGTGCTGCATTCTAGCTGAGACACGACTGACTGTCACCGTGACGCGCTTGACCTGCTTCAGCACCGAGTCACTCGTATGCGGCTGGCCCCAACACGGGCGGGCCGTCGATCGGGCCGCCGCCGGTGTTCAACAGCATGCCTGCACCGGCCGTAGCACCGCCAACAGTCGAGACCAAGCCGGCTGCAGCGGCAGCTGTCCACCTCGTCTGGAGCGATGAGAATCGGTCCATGGTAAGATACCCCTTGCTCGGCCTCGCAGTGCTTATGCTAGCACGCTGGACATACTATACACATTACCGCACTCGGCAATACATCCCTTACCAGGGCTGTCAAGTTGTGCTGAATATCTCTAGGCCAGCATCCACTCTAATTGCAGACTCCTCTTCGGTCTTTTCTTGGAGACTTTGTTCTGAAGCACATGGTTGCCTGTGAGCCTACAGGAGGAGCTGCGGGCAAACCTTCCTCGATATGCAGTCAAGCATGAAGCCCCACAGGCAAGCACGACACATATTGAGCGCCTGCATTGCCGCCCATCTCTGGCAAGCGCAGTGACATGGTTAACGCCACCATCAGCGCCAGCCACCTTCATTTCTCTGGTGCTTCTGAAGTCAGTTGCTTGCTATACATATCTGATGCTATTGGTGTTGGTGTGCAGGCACAAGGGTAACAAGCCGCCACATACTCTGGAGCTTCAGCGCTGGAGTCAAGTGACTGATGCACTGAATTTGACCATTTACAGCGCTTTGAGTAATTAGTGAGATAGGTTCTGCTTCAAGTCAAAGTACACAGCCACGCTCTGGAGCTACACCTTGCCACAGGGCAGCTTCGCAAGAAGCTCAGGCCTTTCTCTTGACAGGGCGCTATACTGTGCATGTGAAAAGTTGCCTGGGCAAAGAGCCCTATCCATCAGTGAACCCTAAACATCACCTTCTTGTCAGTCATAAGCGCGCTGTCTTTGCTCCTCCTGTTAGTTGTACCGAGCAAATCACAATCAACAGGAGGAGGCTGAGCAAATCTATGAATAGCTCAGCAATCCTCTGGGTTGAGCTTCTGCATCAACTGCTTCTCCAGTGCCATCCTCGCCTGGCCGACCCTTCCATATGCAGAGTGCAAATCTTCCACGTGCCCTGGCACTGCCAGCTCCAGCTTGGCAGCACTGTCCTGGGTGCCGAGCTTCAGAATCTCTGAATATGGCACAAATGCTCCAGAGGCGTTGGACATCCATCCATGGGCGGCTCGAAGCGCAGCTCCAGCGGACGCAGAATCTTGCATGACATAGGAGAGGGTCTCAGCTCGTACTTTCATGTCACTTGCTGCAACAATTGCTGCTGTCTTTTTGTCAATGCAAGGATCCTTACAGAGGAACAAGAAAAGTGCACCCTGTCTACACGTGCAATAGGAGAATCTACTGACCTGGCCTAGAAGTAGTATACACGGGGCAGCCAAACACGGACGCAATGACCTTGAGGAGGGCAAGATTGGCAGAGCCGCCTCCTGTGGCAATCACTCGCTCAGGAGGGCTTGGCAGTCCCACCCTCTCAGCATGCATTCGCATGGACAGAATCTGCCCCTCCAATAGCGCCCTGACCTGCAGCAAAGCAGCTATCAAGTTGCGCCGTATGCTCTTGGACCTCTGAAGGATGACTGAAATGACTGGAGGTTATAGGTGCTTCAGATGTTTAGCAGTCAATCTAATCAAGGTAGTTAAAATTCAGTCAGTCCATCGGCTCCAATCGTCTGACAGACTGCTGATTTGGAGATGTCAATGACTGCTCACATGTGATACAGGCAAGTCCTTACATTAGGCTGAACCTATTGAATAGTGACAAATCAAGAGTGCATAAATTGCTTGGGGCTCAGCTACCTCCGTAGCGTCGTCAAATTTGTCAGCGGGTACCTCCTTCGCTTGACCCCATTCTTCTGCAGGAAGTGTGTAGCGGTGCGTCCCAACTGCAACGTGTGCCAGCTTTTTATTAGAAAGCCACATCCAAGATCATACTTTCTCATGCTGGCCGAGCATCTCTGCTCAGGTTTTCATTCATAAAACGAAATTGCTTGAAAGTACCTGGTAGCAATGGAAGAATTTCAGGGTCTTCAAAATAAAAGCCAATGCACCCCCCTAAACACCCAAATGAGGTCGATCTAAGTCTTGTGTGACGCCATCCATAATATTTCCTAGTTCTTGTGATAAGCAAATCATACTCGACAATATGTTGGTTGGCGATGCTTGGAGTCAACAGCTGCACCTACTCTTAGCAATTTGCAGGCATTTGATTTGCAAAACTGCAATGATAGCTTTCACTCACGATTCAGGGGTGGTGTAGCCTCTAGAAGCTCACTGAAAATATCCCATGAGGCTTTTGCATTGCGGTCTCTGACTTCTGCTCTTTTCAGGAGACCACAGGCAGACACAAATCATCACACGTCCCAAACAAGGTACTCTCTTAGGAAGCTCTCTCAACGAACATCTCATAACAAACATCTTCTAATAGAGATTGAGCATCTCTTGCTTTGTGGCTATGACATACATCCTTTGTACGCCTGGCACTACATCAAAACGTTGACTACGTATTTTCTATACTATGTGCGTGTCAAACAGCTGCCAAGGTGATTGCCATGAGCTCAAGACTGAGTGTAGCTGTTCACTTTGCCGTGTTAATGATCCATTCTTGTACACAAGCATGGCCATGTAGTTGTCAGGGTCCACCGGATTTGGAAAGACGTGTCCTTCAGGGCCAGGCTTGGGGTCAGAGACAATGCCAAAGACCTGTTGACGACCAAGCAATAGACCGGCATCCTCAGAAATTCATTTACGTTGTTGACGGGGATGGACGCCCGACAGTTAGAGTATAAACTATGCATGTGTTTCATCGTGCAACTCAAGAGCTTGTGTGCAAATGTGTATCACCTAATTCACAGGCCTTGATGGAGCCTCAGTAACAACACACCAGCTTGCACTGCAAAGCACATGTGACCTGAGCAAGTCTTATACTCACAGTGTCACTGGTACCCAGGCTGATAGCGATATCTCCAGGATGTTCCAGAGTGAGACCTATGCAGAAAAAGTTGACAGCTAGTTCTTGAGTAGACAATATTATGGGCACTTTTGGGCCTTCTAGTCAAGCCTTGATGACATAGAACAAGGTTAAACACAGGCTACAGAGTACGACAATCCTACAGTGGTCATTAAACCCTATACGGCCGATGAAATGCACTTTTTCACCTGCGAGGCTGTTTGGGTTGTCCCCTGACCACTGGACCACATCACAGTCAGGGTCAAAGCCATACCTGACAATGCAGCAGCAAATTGTCACCGATTCATTCGTATGCTTTCAAGTGCACCGCGCTGCCTGCTCTGTCTTTATCTATACGGGCTTGCTGCTTTATTGTTGTGGATGTGAAGCTGTTACTAGGCAGCTGTAGGCTAGGCACGGCGGCTATATGATACAAGCATCTATAAGTAATGAGGCGATGCTAACATCTTTACAAAATACGGGTTGATTTTGCCAGCTATTGCATGTGATGGGGCCAAGGGTCCAAGTCGCTCTTGCAGGTCAGGTGCTGTTGCCTGCACAAGAGCAGTGATAAGCTAAGCACGACAGGAAAAAATAGGCTCATGTTGCTCCTAGTTGGAGCTATGTTCGCTTTACACATCTGCGTGTATGAATTGTCTTCTTGCTAAATCTCAAAATCCAATGTGGTCTACTTACTGCAATCAGGACAGCGTCATAGCCTAAGATGAGCTTCTGCTGACGCAGACTGGTCTCCTGGACAAACCAAGATAGCGCTTCTTGTGCTAGTAAATGCTAACAGTGACTCACGGTCAAAGTCTACCTGGAGCACACGTGGAAGCCACACCCTCTCCTTCAGCCCCATCAAATTCATTCCTGCTGCATCGCTGTGGTCAATAGCCGCATAGTCTCCAACTAGGGTCGATGTCATGAACGAACTGACCAGCGAAATCCTCTCCGTGTCCCTGTACACCTTCCACAGGACAAGCCATGCAAAGACTCAGCCCACCTCCTATCTTAGTGACACACAGCAGTGTGCAGCAATGCAGCTGCAGCTAGGCACAGATATGACAAGGCTGGTCAATGCTCACCCATAAATGACATGAGAGGGGAAGAGGGAAGTGTCTGATCCTTCAGCTCTGGAGACCACTTGAATCAATCATGAGTTTATAAGAGCTGATTGATGCCAGTATGTACCTCTGGCTTTGTCTCATAGAGCTTGCGGATTTGCGGTCCAGTATATCGTTCATAGGCGCGAGAACCTGTAAGAGTTGCCAGTGCTAGTGAACCTCCTACTTCTGCTTCAATGGCACAGCATTGAGAAGAGGTGCTGTTGTCCATCCAGACTGGTGACTTTCCAGTTGAGAAGCAGTCGTGCAAATGTGAGACCAAGCTGTTGGAATCGCCAAGAGTCCTGAGCGTGGCTTGAGCACCCCTTTTCCAGTATACTGAGCCATGCTGCTGGCCAGACCCGGAGATGGCCTTGACCTTGTCAAAAGCGAACGATGTGTCCTGAGGACGACATGACAAGGTGCCGGTATCAGGGAAGTAGATTCAGGCGGAAGTCGAGACAGTAAGAGCAGAAGTATTACATTGTGTAGCAGTCGGTGAAGAAGGAGACTTGCGGTCAACGAAAACAGAAGGAGAACTGACACTGCAATCCTACAGGGCTCTTGTCACCTTCAGCCTCCTGAAGACACAATCCAGTGCCTCAATCCACATCTGAGGAGGTGCTGTGATCCTGTCTCCGTCCCTGTGTACTCCATCCTTGGTGTTGTAGTGTGGAAGAGCGGAGTCAAAGTTGACTGACTCAGATCCCACGATCTGCAGCTTGCTATCCAGGGCCGTCGCTTTCAGTGACCTACAGTTGGGAGCAAGAGCAAGCCCCTTACATTCTGCATGCCTGAGTTTTACACTTTCTGTGACCCACAGATGCGTCGCAGCTTAGCATCCTAGCCAATGTTTGTGCTGCCTTCACTTGCAGGAGCTCGACTGACTGTTCCTGCGGCTGCGGATCTTCCGTACGCGGCTAATTCACTCCAGCAGACAGGAGCATGAGCACAAGGCGCGTGTGTGCTACTGGTCTTCCGAGCCGGCGGCGCTCACTGGGTGGAGCTGTCGAGGCCTAAGAAGAATGCTCCATCAGGGAGCGCTGGCGCAGCGGCCATGGCCGCAGGAAGCCGAGGCCGCCGGAGGCGCCAGCCCTGGCGGCGAGCGAGGCGGCGCTGCGGGCGGCGGAGCGGCCGCCGTGATGGCGGAAGTGAGGGACTGCTCGATGGAGGGGTATGGAAATGCGTGTATATTAAGAGATGGGGAGGCCATGTGTGGCCAAGTACAAAGGCAAGCACATTGGACAAATGTACGTCACCTGCTGCTAAGCTGACCCGCTCAGTAACCACGAGTCAGCACATAGAGGTCGCTAGCTGACGCTCGAATACCGGACGGCAATTGACTAGCTCTTGTGCCAGCAGCTAAGGCTCGACCAGCTTTCTGATGCAGAGCATACGCCTGAGCTCGTTGCAGACAGGTTGACACTCGACGTCGCAGAAATGACAGATAGGCTGCCGGCATACCCATCTGGGCTGGGAGCATATCCTCGCGTCGTGCATATCCCAGACTCGCTATGTTCTCGAGTAGGGTATGGAAGCGAGGACCCAAGCAGCCGAAAGTGTCGATTGCGGCCGGGAGGAGGTGGTCACTGCGGGGGTAGTCTGAGTAGTGTCGGAGCTTTTTCTGCTCAGCACCTCCCACTGCGTGGCCAGCAATGTGTGTGGAAGCGGAACTCTTGTATGCCTCAGTCACCACCACATCAACCAAAGCTCGTGGGCCTCCGCCAGGTTGTACACCCACAATGTCCAGGGTGCGACGGTGATGGCCTCCCTGGGAATCCGTGGTGATGGGCATTACATTGCTCACTTCAACGATGGCGCGGTAGCCGGCGTCGCGCATCAAGCCCGCCAGGGCGTCCCGTAGGAGATTGTGGACGCCCACCACCTCAGGGCCTGTGGGACACCGCAGCATGTGGGTGGCTAGGTCTCCGCCCTCCGTACGGAAGCCACACTCACACTGAGTTACTCCAATCAGGCAGGTCGGGGGCAGGCCCAGGAACAGCTGGAGAAGCGTCCGGAATGCTTCAGGGCTGATTTTGAAAGCGTTGTGGATTGCGTGTGTGGTGAGCCAATCCGTTGCCCCAGGCGTTGCGAGCGATGTGAGACGTGCCAGACTCCTTGGATTGGTCTTGATATCCGGCATCGTCCTCAACGCCTTGCGACGCTCGTCCTCAACTGCCGCAACGAGTCTGGCCTGTGCCGCTTTGTCTGGTGCTTGAGCAAGCGCTGAGAAGGGGGTGAGGAGGGGTTGTAGGGACGGGAAGGAGCCGAGTGCTGACTCCCGGATGCTCCTCAGTTGTACTTGGAATGCCAAGGAGCCTTCCTCCACCTCGGCTGCAGGGCCGGCCAGGCAAGGGAAGCGCAAGGGAAGAAGGGAGGCAACCTGGTGCCAGCAACCGAGAAAGGCTGCCTGCGCCGTCTGTTCAAGTGACCGGCAGCCCAGGCCGCCCATTCGTGTGGGAAGGGATGCCTGCAGGGAGGATGAAGGTGAGGGGAAGGATGGGTGTTGAATCAGGGAAGCCAGGGTTTGCCGGAGGGAGGTGTCGAACTCCTTGTACAGCTCGCCCACCATGTCCGTTGGGGCGACTGTCCGCTGCAGGTAGCCAGCTCGTTGACCGATGCAGCGAGTAAGGATGGCCAGCGCCAGCTGCGGATCTCCGAGGAGGGGAAGGGAGGGAAGGGGGGCAAGGTGTTGCTGCAGGCGTTCACGCAAGTCCTCCGCAATGTGGGATGGTGTGCCAAGGGGAACTTTGAGAACAGCCAGCCCATTGGCAGGGGTCTGGCAGCCTGGTGGGAGCTGGAGGTTGGTGGGGAGGGGGCGTGGTGACCATGCCACGTTCTTGGTGGGGCAGACCCGCAGGCCCATTGTGCTCAGTTCGTGTACGAGCAAGGGATAAGCCGCCATGACTTCTGACGGTGGGCCGACGATATGTGTGTCGTCTGCATAGGAGGGGAAGAGGAGGTTCGGGTGCAGGCTTTGGGTGCGCCGTAGTGCTCGGGAATGTGCCAAGGCGAAAAGTATGGGGCTGAGGGGATCTCCCTGGCGTGTGCCAGTTGTGGACCATAAGGTCGTCCAAGACTCCTCCGAACGCCACAGCAGCCGCCCTGGCCGGCCATAGGCCATGAGGAAATAGGGGATTAAGGAGGGGAAGTGATCACGCAGCTCCTCCATGATGGCGTTGCGCTCCACAGTGTTGAATGCATTGGCTATGTCCAATCCAAGGACCATGTGTGATGGGTTGACATCCAGCGCTGCGCGGATCCCGTGGACGAGGGCCTCTGCCCCGCAGGACATGCCAGCACCAAATTGGTGGGGTGCAAAATGGGTGGACAGCTGGGACTTTAGCTCGCCGCACAAAGCCTTGGTCACCAGCCGCATTATTACTTCTGTCATGGCGATGGGCCTGACACCACCTGACGGCTTGGCCAGGGCCAGCAGGTGGCTGGAGTTGAGAGCGTCGGCGATGCGGGGGGGGATGGTGGCTCTGGTGATGTGCCGGCAGGTGGAGAGGAGCAGAGAGAAGCTTCTTTCGTCTCCATTTTGGAAGATGTCCCGTAGGTGCTCGAAGAGCCATCCAGAAGGGCCTCCAGACACCATTCGGGGGGCTTTGGTGAGGGCCGTGCGGAGCGCATCTGCTGAAAGTTCAAGAGGAGTGGGGAGCTCGCCAACCCAGGGCTCAAGAGGGTGCTGAGGAGGAGGATGCAGCTGGCGCAAGGTGGCTTCAGTGGCCTCATTGTTTGCTGCCAAGGGGTCGGGGCAGAGGGCCTGAGCGGCTCGAGAGAGCTCTCCTGCTCTGCCAAAGCGTCTTGCACGCGCTAGGTTGCCAATCATGGACTGTTGAGAGGGCTGGTTGCGGGTGCCTCCACGTGCACGTCGTTCTGAGAGCGCGACCCGAGCGGCTGCTGCACGCTGCTGAGCCAGCTCCTCCCACTTGCCGCTGGCGAAGCGAGCCAATCTGTCCTGAAGGCATTTGCGGCCACCAACGCCAAAGGAGGGAAGAGGGCCAAGCACGAGCTTGGGGAAGAGCAGGTACAGCGCCCAGGCCGCCTCGTCCAGAGGGTCAGCTTCCACGCGTGAGAGGATGGGCGTCAGCACCTTGCAGCACCCACGTCGTGCCCACTTGGGAATGTGGCGGAGGTTGTGGAGCCCGTCGGGGATGAGGAGGGGAAGGAGGTCCACTGTTGCTGCCCAGTGCCAGCTCTCGGGAGAGGGAGGTGGTGGAGGACGGGCTGAGCCCGGCAGGTGCGACGTTGCTGCCTGCTCTTCGCGGTTTCGTTGGTTCTGGCATGAACGAGCATGGACTGGCAATCCTCTTGGGCGGTAACGGCGCTGGCAGCCCGGACAGGGGACCCGCGTGGCTGGGGCTTCTCCGAGGCCAGTGCGGGCTGGGCGCTGTTGAGAAGAGCGGCCCTGCCGACGGCGACCGGGTCCAGGGCGGCTTCCGGCTTGATGACAGCTTTCCACAACCCGCGCAGGCGGCGGCGGAGGTAGAGGTAACAGAGGAGGTAGAGGGAGCAACGGTGGCGGCTCCGGAGCGGGCACTGGGGGATGAACTGGAGAGTGCAAGGGTGGAGCTGGGGGGGGAGAGGGACGGAGCAGAGCCAACAAACTCAAAGGCCGCCAGGTGGGGGAATCACTTGATCGTGGTGGGCTGACGACAATGCCAACTCGCGGGTCCATGTTCGGAGTTTCGGAGTCTGCATCCGAGGTGGCCGAGCTTGGATGTGCAAGCAGCTGGGCTTGCTCGACAGGCGCAGACACTCCGACGCCAAGGAACTCGGGCTCCGGTGTCGACGTTGATGTCGTGGTCGCCACAGGCGTGCGCACAATCTGAGGGCTGCGACCCTCGCTCGCGGCGGCCTCCGCACCCGCTGGAGCAGGGGGAGGGAGAGGAGCTGGAGGGGCCGCTGGGAGGATGGGCAGGGTGGCCCCTGACGCAGTGGCGGCCCTCGACGCAGCAGTCGTGCTGCGGGTGCCGTAAGAGCGAGCGGCGCGCCGAAGCGAAGAGCTGCGCGAGCCGCCTCGGCTCTTAGCAGCCCCCAGCATGGCGTCGGGGCCGGCGGGGGCGCTGGCGCACGCGAGTCAGCGGGCAGCGGACGGCGGCGGCGGCGGCGGCGGCCGCGGACGGCGGCGGGGAGGGTGGGGAGCCGTTGAAGGGGTGGTGGGGGCGTGGCGGCCAAGTGGAGCCCCTTCGGGGGCGGCATTCGGCGACGAAATGGATGCGGGCGCGGGTCGCCGTATCAATGGCACCGGCGGGGCAATTTAAATCGGGGTCGCGCCGGGCTCGGCGGCCCGCAGG
This sequence comes from Spirogloea muscicola, assembly GCA_009602725.1. Classification (NCBI taxonomy): domain Eukaryota; kingdom Viridiplantae; phylum Streptophyta; class Zygnematophyceae; order Spirogloeales; family Spirogloeaceae; genus Spirogloea; species Spirogloea muscicola. The sequence continues at coordinate 77,641 of WELB01000255.1, forward strand.
GCCAGATCAGGCCGATCTCACGTGGACGAATCAACGGGAGCGCGACGCCAGCCCTTCTCCCCGGGAGGGAGGCGCCGCCAGTGGCAGCGGCGGCCCCGCCATGTCTGGCAGACGCGCCATCCTGGCGGCCGGGGACGCGCCGCCAGCGGGCGGCAAACCGAGAGGCTGACGCGCCCGCCAGCACCGCCGCTAAACCGGCGGTGCCGCGAGTGCGAGCACCCGATTGGCGGCACCGCCACATTTGGCGGCACGCTCGCCCCGGCCGCTGCTTGCCTCCCAGGCAGCCGCCGAGCTGTCGGGCTGGCTGTTTGCCATTGGATTGGCCGCGCCTCCTGCGCCGCCAAAAGCGCCGCAGCCGCCGCCAACGCCGCCGCTGCCGCCGTCGCCGCCTCGTGGCCTCGGCGCTGGCCGCAACTCTGCCGCTGTGGTGGACCGCTGAGCTGCCTGGTGCCGGCAGCGGTCGCGCCTGTCGGCGGCACATCTGGCGCTCGCCGCCGTCGCCTGTGCAGGACCTGCAGGTGGAGCGACTGCGGCTGCCGCGCGACGGCCATGGCGGGCTGCGCATCCGCCGCGGCGGCGTGCGCGCCGGCGGCGCGGCACGCCCTCGGGCCGCGACCGACAGTCGTCGCAGTGGCTGGCCAGCTCAGGGGCGAGGTAAGCTGACAGGCTCTCATCCAGCCGCTTATCCGAGCTTTCTCTGTGCTCCTTGACGAGTCTCTTAGCAAAGCTGAGGACAGTTGTCCACTTGGTCAACTTCCTGCCTTGGAAAGACATTCTGAGCTGTTGCATGTCATTGCTTTCTGAAGTGTAAGTTCTCCTGACTGCAGTCTTTAAGTTAGGATAACGACGTGTTCACGTGAGAGCTGTGCGACATCTCTACAGCAGCGAATCTGTGAGTGACAATGTCTGACAATGCAGCTGGTCTTGTGCTGTCTTTGCCAGGTTTTATGCAGCCTGGACAAAGTAAGGCTCTGCTTAGGCAAGGAAACTCGCCGTCACTTTCGGTTGCAGAGGAGCACCAGGAAAATCTCAACCGCCAGAACCCAACGGCTTACCGAAGCAGGCCTTCTCAGAGCCTCTGGGAGCTGGTTTGCTCAAGTGGCAGTCACAGGACGGGATGTTGCAGATACTTTTCCAGCAAATGCAGCAGTGGCTCCAGCAGACACCACAGTGGATGAGACTGCCGAGATCTTTTCAGATATTGGCTCTATGATCAGAGAGGCTGCGAAGACGCCCGGGTCAGGGCCTGCCGCTAGTCCATCGACAGGTGGTGCCGCCTCTGATGCAGCAGATGCTGCTGCTGGAGCAGCCTCTGACGCGGTATCGTCACTGAAGAGGGCAGCATCCAGCATCACCCAGGCGCCTGACTCCTCGCCACCAGCCAACACGGATGTGCCCTCTGCGTCAAACGTAATGCAGGCCCTCAAGGACGCAGCTTCCTCTGTTACGCAAGCGCCCAAGCTGCCAGTCCCAGATGTGAAGTTACCAACTGTGTCACCACCAGTGAGCGTGGACGTACCCTTTGCATCAGATGCAGTGCAGTCCTTGAAGGACGCAGCCTCCGCTGTCAAAGAAGGCCCCAAGAAGCTGGCACTTCCAGATTTGAAGTTACCATCTGTGCCAGATGCCATACGGTCACTTAAGGGCGCTGCATCTAGCATCATACGACCAACCCAGCCTGCACTACCAGAACTGGACAAGTCTTCAGCTGGTGATAAAGGGCAGTCACTCATGGATGCTGCATCTAGCATCACCCAGCCATCCCAGTCCACAACTCCAGAAGTCGGCAAATCCTCAGCTGCTGGTGCTGTGCAGTCACTGAAGGATGCGGCTTCCGACATTTTTCAGTCGAGAAAGCCGCCAGTGCCTGATGTGACTGCGCCTCCAGAATTCTCAGCCCCGTCTAGCACCACCAACTTGTCAGGAGCCTTGGAGAAGTCACAGCAAGCAGCTGCAGATGCAGTTAGCAATGTTGAGGGTATATATGATAGCGCAACTCTCACTGTAAACAACTTTCTCAAGACCTGGGTCAGCACTGTCGAGAATGCTCAAGAATCAATCAAGACCGGAATCGGTAATGCCACCACCACCGTAAAGGATGGCATTGTGGTGTATGCCAACCCTTTTCAAACTGGCTCACCTCTCAACAACGGCCTCCAGGTCCTGGTTGATGGTGTGAAGGCTGGGTCAAAAGTAGCTGCTGGGGCAGCTGGTGGGGCTACGGCACAGCTGTATGGAATCATAAGGGATAACTTGCCTTCCGAAGCTCAGGTCACCCTTGATACAGCTCAGGAAAAGCTTGCCAGCCTTGGTGGACCTTTGACCTATGCAATTGACAAGGTACACTTGATTCGGAGCTGCTCCAGCAATATGCATGTCTAAGTCTGGAAGCAGAGCAAGGGAAGCATTGAAGTATGCTATTTAGTCTCTGCATAGAAGAAGCATGTTCATCTTTCTTGGAATAGGATTTGTCCACTATCAGTGAGATCAATTGTATGCAAGTAAGACATCAATATGTATCTCATACTACATTTCACTTTACAGTGGAAAGTCACAGTAGTCCTTGTTGCTGTTTGCCTTGGACAGGCCGGAGCAGCAATTGAAGGTGCAGAAAGGGCTGTGGGCTTGGACCCGAACAATCCTGCCATCTCTGTGATACTTGTGGCAGGATCGTCAACTTTTCTTGGGTATGTCACTTCTGTACCAATCCAGAATAGATGATTCATTGGGGGGTGCACTGCATTTGTCCGCCAAAGCCACCAACTTTGTTTAAACACGTCTTATCATGAGCCTCCTTTTCTGGCTAAAGACAGCATCTGCTTTGCTCTTGGTTGTGCAGACTGTCTTTGTGGCGTGCTCGGTATGGAGGCTACTCAGGAGATCTGCTTCCTGATGTCGCATACAAGCTTTTGAAGGATGAGGGGAATGTGTTGCTTGTTGATATCAGAGGCCAGGTGAGGTTGCGACGGGCAAACTTTCGTCCTTGTCGAGCAAGCACCTGCAAATCTTCTTCCAAATTATCTACACCTCGTGCAAGTAGTGTATATTGTGCTATTGACTTGTACATTAGTTTAGCTACTAAATTGTTGCTGCTGCTGTAGCCTAGTAATGTTCCTACTTAGGGTCACCCAGATGTTTTTGCTCTCTAAAGAGCGCACAAGAAGTAGCCCCTGAATTCAGCTCGTCTCCCTGGAATAGAAGTGCAATATCTAATCCAATATAATGCCCAGGATAAAGAAGAAAAAGCCTAGGACAAACAAAGGAAGTGTCTCGTGCTTCATTTCACTTCACTCAACCAGGTGCCTCATCCATGGATAGTTTGTGGACAGGACGCACGCGATAGAGATGGCGTACCTGATCTGAGGAGGGGCCTTCGATTCAAGGCTGCAAGTGTGGAGCTGGAACAGGTTGACAAGATAACTATGGATATCTGGAGCAAGTCTTTGAAATGCAAAGCTCACCTAGGGCGCTGGATATCATGATAGCATGATCTTCAATTTTGGTCCACTACCGTTTTCATCTATGCTTTACAAGCTTGATACAAGCTTGAGAAAGTGTTGTTGCATTGGCTGGGGTTCATGAAGTTGTCACCTTATTCTAGGATAGTCATTGGGCTGTACTTTTCAGCTAGATGGACCCCTGCGAAGTCAGCTGCGGAAGGCCGATGAGACTGATGTACTGATGACAGCTGCTAAGATCAAAGGACTGAAAGGTGTCAAGGTGATACAACGGACTTACCCCCAGTTTCCCATATAGAACCATAAAATTCCTTCATTGTCCAATTGTTGTTGAGCACCTGTTCTGGCCTACAGGTCAAAAGAGATGACTGTCATACCCTATTGCTGCTGTCCTTAGGTTAGCTAACCTACATTGCAGGTCACGTTGTGTAGCTTTCCTTGTTTTGCCATACTTACTTGTGGGCTTCCTGATTGGCGGTGGGCACTGTTGGCAGAAAAACACAAAGGTTGTAATTTTGGATGAGAATGGCAGCAGGTCCAAGGACATTGCCAGAGCATTGAAGCGCATTGGTGTCAAGGTGCTGTTTTCTCTCCTTATTGCTTAATCAGCAACATGATTGCTTGGCCTCTTGCTACATCTTGTTCTTTCTTACATCTGGAGCAGTAGGCTGCTGCTGTTTGTTACAAGCCTCTGATTGCAGTCAATGAGCAGATATACGTACTAAGCTGATATAAGCAGATTCTGTCCCGTCATGCAAGTGCATGTTGATGTACGCGATGTAACATACAAGTACACCATTTCTGTTTGCTGATGTTGTGTACAATGCAGAGGCCTTATCGAGTTGATGGTGGCTTCAAGGCTTGGTCCAGTGCATTGCGAACCAAAGAGGATGTTGCAGAGACACCCTTGCAAATTTTGAAGAAGGTGATTGTACATGAGAAGCAGATATAAGCATGAGCAGAAAAGTGACAACTTGCAGATTATAACACCCTTTTATATGAATGTGCATGCTTGCTCATTTTCATGAACAAAAGTAAAAAGTATATGTTCGCCGCTGAAAAGACACTGCAATCCAACCCTATCCTATGATTCAAAACTTAAAGCATGCACTCCTGTGGTTGTAGGAAGCGGAGGCGATAATTGAGGACGTTAAGCCCACTCCTCTAGGTGTTGCAGGTGTTACCGGGGTAAGGTTGAATCTGGTTTCAGGAAAATATCCTTGACATCACTTTCTTGACATGACAAATGTGTATGAGAATTCTGCGTACAAGTTGCTGCCAAAATTCTATGAGTCTTGTCCTTCTTCATGTCTGTATAGAAGTGCATTGCTAACCATTTTCAGATGTTCAGCAATATATTCATGTCAGTCCACTCACATTTTCTACACCGCTGACAATCTTGCGCAGGCTTCTGGACTTGGCATTTGGGGCTTACTGAGTAAGTTTTTTGTGACTCCAAGCGTGCAAAGGTCAACTTAGTCCTCAATGACTACAATGTCTTGACTCATGGTCTCATATGCATTGGCCTGGGAGTCAGATCACAATCGTCTCTAGACAGGATCTGCACACTTTAAAAACTGGATAGAGAAGAAGGAAGCAAGGAAGCAAAACAAGGAAGCACTTTTGATGTATTTATGACCTTTGGAGCAGATTGGGAGACGTCTCTTGAGGTCATTGGCCTCATTGTAGTTGGCCAGGTAGCACGCACTTCTCATTTGTTTTCAAGCTAGCAAACGAAGCCCGTGACTTGAGCACTCTTCAAAAGGAATGTCCCCTGCTGTCAACTTGCACAGAGGTCTAGATTGAAGTAGAATTGAAAAGATTGTCGTGTATATAGAGTCAGACTTCTCTCAAGTGTGGAGCGATGAACAACAAGTGATGCACTTACTATCATGTTTGTACTGAATTTGGGCGCTTGCTTTCAGGCACTTCTTCGTCGAGTGTCTAGCTATGAGAGTGTAGATGACGCTACACAAGATCTCAGGTATACATCATCTCTTCTATTCGTTGTAGCCCCTCTTGGACTGTACTGGGACCTGGTCAACATCTTGGATATATCTGCTCTTGAGCAATCTCATTCTGCTGTCTATAATTTAAGTTTGTCAAAGGTACCAGCACCTTCTTGCAAGTGTCTGCAGGGGACTCGACCTGTCCTTGCTGCATATTTTGATAGGGGTGCCAATCGGATGATGTCGCATGGTTATTCTGGATTGGACCTTTGTCAATCTATTCCTGCTGGTGGAAATTTTTCTCAGACGCTTGACGAAGCCCTGGAGTTGGGCAGTGCAAGCGTTTGGTGCAATTTCTGGAGCTGTCACAAGCTCGGCATCCCGTCTTCAACTTGCCACCAACTCAGCCAGCAGCAGTTCCTCCTTGAACTCGTCCAAATTTCGGCCGAGCTCCATAAATGAGGGAGGGGACGATACCATTGAGTACTCAGACGATTCAGCCAAGGCCACCACATCAGTTGTTGATCCAGTCAACCGGCCGGTGCCCAAACCATAAACCGGTGCCCAAACCATAAACCCTACTCATTAAGAGTAGCAGATGAGTAGTTGAAGCAGGTCTCGTGTAACAGTACCATTTTTGTTTTCGGAGTTGCCAGAGTGCGTGCTTCGCTTCCGTGAGCGGAGGTGGCCCCTTAGCAAGGCGGCGCAAGCAGGGCCCGGTGTCAATTCTTGGATATATTCAAGTGCTGGGGTTGGGAGGATCCAGCTGTGTGAACAGCGGCCAGGCTCTGTCAACCAGAAGCCTGGAGTCACCCCTATCGCCCAACAGATTACACAGTGGGCTTGCATGTAGCAACAGAGACGACGCTTGAAACTGGTGATGACTGCGCCATCAAACATCCACGAACTTCGAAGTGGTTCGAGCTGCCGGCTTCATGTGGTTCGAGCTGTCTGGCTTCGAGCCGCCCAGCTTTGGCTGCTACTTCTGGTCTCGTCGGGGTGCCTCTTTTCCAGCTGCCAATATCTCCAACTTGCAGCTGCTGACTCGGTTACTGAGCTCCCATTCGCTGTGTTTTCTTGCATAGCTGCGTGCTTTTTAGCGCCTTTCGGCCCTTTGAAATCTGTTCGTTCTTTCTGAGCTGGCTGTTCAAGCCCCCGCCCCTTCAGCACTCCGGCTCCTTCAGACCTTGTCCATTCCTTTGAGCTGGCCTCTCCCAGCCACCAGTTAATCTGGCCGCGCTTGCTTTTCTTGGAAGAGCTCACTTCGTCATCAAACATCGACAGCTTTCGAAGTGGTTTTACCGTCCGTCATTTGTCAATTCTTTTCGGGCTTGCTTTTCACAACCCTTGCCCGCAAGTTGGGAGTGCCAATTTTCTTGTTTTACCATACCATATTCCCTCTGGGGGGTGAAAAGAGTCCCTCCACGGCACTCCTTGCTCCCCGGCCACGTGGCGGCCACAGGGCTGCTCTTACGCCGCCCAGATTTTGCGCCCGGATGCCGTCACTGCAGTCGTCGCCGCCCGACTATCAAGTCCCCGGCCCCCCGCCGTCGCCGCCGCCGCCGCCGCCGCCGCCGACGCATGGCCGCAGAGGTGCGCGAGGACCAGGCGGAGGCGGGGCGAGCTCGAGCCGCCGCCGCCGCTGCGCCCGCGGGCCCGCTGCCGCCCGCCAGTTCGCGGCAGCTGCCACGCGGCTGCCTGCAGCTGTCGCAGGAGGCCCTTCGCGACCGCGCCAAGGCTCTGCGAGTGCTGGCTGCAGGACAGTGTGAGGGTAAAGGCGCTCGCGCCATGTGCATGGTCGCTTCAGATAAGGCCCGGAGTTGCTTGTGGCCACTATCATGATGTGTCTGCAGGTCCCTTGGATTGCTTGATCTTCCTCAACCTGGCAACTTTCTCAACGCATAACATGCACAACTGTCGTCAAGATCACTTTCATACAGCAAGAGAATGCAGCATTCTCTACCATAGGCCGTTGACATTTCGTCATGATGTCAGATCTGAAGGGCTATCAGTCCCGGTGTGCGTCTTGGCACTTATTTAGGCAAAGTGCTGTGCAGCAATAGCAGATAAACTGCCTGTGCCGAGTGTCAGATCTGAAAATCTGCAGGTAAGTCCCCGCAAGTGTTCAGCTTGTCCAAAAAAGTACGACCATGAGAGCTTTCCTACTGCACCTCACCAATAACAACACCTGCAGCAAAGGCCTGGCCCGAAAGTCTACTGGCAACCCAGCTGTGTCTACCGCCTGACTATTGCCACTGGTATTAGCAAGTCTGGAGGACTGAGATGTTGAAAGAGCAGCTGTGCATGACACACAATACGCATTGTGAAAGCGACCTGCAGAGAGGCTTGCAAGGTCATCTTAGGCGCAAGCTGAGGCAGCTGCCGGGAGGACGCCCGCATCTAAGCGAGACTGCAGGGTAATACCTCTATATATCTGTGAGCTCCGCTTGCCTTGCTGCAAACATCTCCACGTGATACTGCAACCAGTCAGCCTTGAGCATCGTATTCCTCCACTGCTGCTAACATTGGCTGCAAGGTAGGCCTCACTGCTATATAAGCTCACCTCTCAAGGATACTGAAATGTGGTAGCAATCACTGACAGTGGCTTCAAGTGGTGTGTTATGTAATCAAAGCTGGCAAAGAAAGAAAAGAGTTGGCGCTTGCTTCACCTCCAAAGGTGCATACGCTAAGTGGACATGTGCTAGTTGTTGAACGTATGCGCAATGCAGGACTTACACGTCAGGCTTGCCACATAGCTTTGGTTAACTACTGGCCTTATCTCTTCCATGTTGATGGCATAAGGAAGTCTTTGACACCATTCTACATGACATGTCTGGTTCCAGCAGCTGAGGGCCACCCTTATGAGGCGAAAACAAGGGAGTTTTACTACTTCCAACACAGGCAACAAGATACTGCACTCAGTTCTCTTGACAAAGAGGGGGGTTCGTTGCGCTTTTCAAGACCCAAGACTACTTGTCAGTCTCCACTTGAGTCAGTGTTTGTTACTTCAATCCATCTCCCTATGCAGGAGTCTACCATGGGCCGGAAACTCAGCTTATTAAGCCGTGATGTTACAGGGAATAATCATCGCTTTCACTCAATCTACACAGCTGCTGACAGGCAACACCCTGAGCCCGAGACGCATCCTCAACAGCTTGGGCTTTCATCTGCATCACTTTGTCCGGCTCATATACCCAAGGGGGGCTGCACAGGACTCCCTACGAAAGCAGCCAGTGCTAGCACCAGTGATGACTTGGAGCATGACCTGCCAACTTCCGGCCCCCTCGGTAGTACAGCCTGTCAAATGCATCTGAAGGTCATCATTAGAGCGGCAGCCATCTGATCTCATCAGGCGTCTACAACTATGGATACTACGAAATGCAAGCTGACTTCAAACCTTATAGTGATCAGGTCTTGTACATGTCAATCAGGGCAAGCAGGTCACGATGCACAAGCAGATACTGCTGGTGGATACTTCTCCAATTTGAGACGACAATGCCAGCTACTTGCGACCAAAGCTCTGAAGCTGCACTCAACAGAGGAACTGCATCGTATGGGGTATGTCAAGGCAAGCCACCACTGTGCACCAATGCTTGTCAACACATAGTGAATTGAGCATATGTTGCCCTCTCACTGTAGGCTGGCAGCAGTCGATAAACTGCTGAAGAAGCTTGATGAGAGAAACTCAAGCTCGGATACCTCAAGTGACGGTCAAAGAGAAGTTTACCTCAAGGTCTGTGACAAGCTTAAACCTGCTCACATTCTCAGGAGTAGCAGATACTATTAGAAGCTGCTATTTGCCATTGATCAATACATCACTTGTGTGATAAGAACACATTTACAGCTCTCGTGCAAAACGTTGCATGTAACCAAACCCATGCTCCAGCGCAACTGCTATGGACCTGCAGGATGAGCAGGAGTGGGACAGCCTGCCAGATAGTCAGGCAGGGCAGCAATATGCTGGAAGCAGCGGCCCCACGAGATGGGCCAGCAACAGCTTTGAGAGGCCTGAATGCGATGCTTTTGCTAGTATCACTCCCCCTGGAGTTCACGCTCCTGTATACGAAGAAGGCAAGCTGGAGGACACTGATGAGCCTTCACAAGACGCTCTTAACATAGTGGACATGCTCCTCATGGACACACAGGCTCCAGCATCCGGAAGCTCTGCCAAGTCCAGCTGGTGTTCAATTTCCCCAGCATTTGTTGACACGGATTTGCAGGATCTGGATCGTCCTGCTAGTGACCTTTTCACTGAGACCAGCTCTGGAGGTCAAGCGGACTGGCCATTATCCACCTCTGACAATGCCTTGGGATTTGAGCAAGACGGGCAGATGTCCACATTTCACGATGACCTGGAAAGTGGACCAGATGAAATTCAGAGGCACGTGCTGCAGGTATGCAGCACTGCAGCGGGCTGCAGGCATGTGTAGTCACGTGGCAAGGACTGTGTTTAGATCACAGATGCGCTATAAGGAGACACTTCTTGTGCACTTTGATCAAACAGGCTGAAGGCGCGCTTCCAGCAGGAAATGTGTATGACGTGCTAAGCATGCGATCAATGCTCTGCCAGATTTACGAGGACATATGTCCTGCCCTGGAGGATGACTCTGGATGCCTCACCTCGACCTTCCAGCCAATACATCACTGCAAAACTGCGTCATTTGCAGAAGAGGAAACGCTATACGAGTTTCCTATGGACGGTCTTTTGTCCAGTGACAGTGAAGGCGCCTCCACTGAGTGGCCACCCAACGGGGACCCCTGGATCGTGGAAGTTGGCAATCGAAAGGACATTGATTGCTCCAAGTTCCACCTCGTTGAGGAGGATTTCACTCAAGTTAATCCTTCCAAGAGTGAATCGTTAATGTCATGGTCTCCAGGAGGCGATGGTCTTGAACGACTCGGTCATGAGTAATGATAGAGTTTCTGGAACGTCTGACAAGCTTCTAAATGAGGATACCCACTGACAATCTGGTCAATTCGCCCGCCTGTGCTCGCCTGTGTGCTTCTGGGGCGCAGACCCAAGTTCGAGCTCACATGGTCGTGCAAGTCGGGGGGGGAGGGAGGGGGTGGGAATCATGAAGCTCTTTCAAGAGGGGGCAATGGCTGTACAGCCAGCCCAGAAAGCATCAAACGAGATGCCAAGGACTCAGGGGAGCGCTTATCACACCCGGATAGCAAATAAACTCCCAAGAATGGCTGCTTATTTATCCCTCTTTAGCAGCCGCAAAGCATACGTAGCAGCCGAGGAGGAGTTGCCCTGCTTAGAAAAGAACAGGGCTGTCTAAAAGCCTGAACCGGCAGCAAGGATACGGCCAGCAAGCAGATGCAAGCATATACTTAAAGGAACCTGCGGCATTAGACGCATGCGGTATGCAAGGGCTAGAGAGCCCGTGGCAAGGGATGCTGGCTGCTACCTTTGCAGGATTAGCAAAATAAAGATCAGCTTGGCCTCGATTCGTCTCAAGCGCACAGCACGCCCAACCCCTATTGCTCTTCTTAGCGCTTCCCCTGGCACCCTTCTGGTCATCCTTTTTGGGCTGGCTTTTCCAGCCCCTATTTTCAATGGGCAAGTCCTTTCTTCTATTGCTCCATCAGGACACGAACGTCGCACATCGTCATTGCGAGAGCCACACCAGAAGAGTCGCATTGTGCGCGTAAACTAAAAGTGGCAGATTAAGCCAATGCACTGTTCAGGCAAAGCTAGTGCAGAAAGTGCGCCATCCGGCCCTTTCAGACTTTGGGCTGACCTCACACAGCGTCGTCTCGTGTCTAGCTGTGTAGCTTCGGCACCTTTTTGGCTCTTTAGAATGTCCATTCTTTCTGGGCTGGCTTTGCCAGCCCCTCTTCTTTATGGGCGAGCAATCCCGTTCACAGCCACCAGTCAATTTGGAAGAGCTGTTCCTTCCAGAAGTGGAGGCTACATGAATAGAAGCCCACCGCAAAGAAGAAAAGCTCGCCCATAGAGGAGAGGGGCTGGGAACGGCCAGCCCAAAAATAATGAACAAGGTTCGAAAGGGCTGGGGGATGCGCTATGCAAAGGGGTGCTAAGGTGTGATAATTGAAGCTCGCAACGAAAGAAGGCGCGGCCAGATTGACTGGTGGCTGTGAGAGGCCAGCCCAAAGAGAAGTGGCATTCTCAATGGGGGCAAGGGCTGTGAAAAGCCAGCCCGAAAAAAATTGACAAAACGTTCGAAGGGGCCAAATGACGGAGGGGCCTAAAAAGCGCTAAGCAGCTACGAAGGGGCTTGAAGATGCGAGAGCAAGCGCGGCCAGATTAACTGGTGGCTGGGAGAGGCCAGCCCAAAGGAATGGACAAGGTCTGAAGGAGCCGGAGTGCTAAGGACTGAGACAGCAGCAAGCGGGACTCTCAGTAACCTCTAGTCAGTAGATGCAAATCTGAATAGCTAGCAGGCGGAAAGACGTCGCCAAGAAGATTCTATGTCAGAACGGGGGAGGATGGACCACTCAGTAGTTACGAGTGAGGAGCCTCAAATCCGACAAACTGGCTGCCGGAAAACTATCCCCCTGCCGAAAGCCTGAGGCCGCAGCGAGAGCACGGCCAGCACGCAGATGCAAGGCGTGGGCCATGGACCCCTGAAGGGAGACTGACAATCGCATGCGGTATACAAAGGAATGGACAAGGTCTGAAGGAGCCGGATGGTGCAGAAAGCAAGGTGCCAAGTGCTAAGACGGCAGCAAGGGGACTCATACGAAAGAAACAGCTCTTTCAGTGCAGTAAGAAGAAGTGGCACTCCCAATGGGGGCAAGAGCTGTGAAAAGCTAGCCCGAAAAAGAATTGACAAAGGTTCGAAGGGGCGAAATGATGGAGGGGCCTAAAACTCGCTAAGCAGCTACTAAGGGGCCTGAAGATGCTATGTCTGCAGCGAGCTACTCAGACCTGATGTTGCTCACTCGTGGGTACTGAGCTTCCCTCTGCATTGTCTATGTGTTTTGCAGTGTTTTGTAGTGTATTCCTATTTCCGGCTCCTCTTTCTTTGGCTTTGGACATTGTCCATTCTTTTTTGGGCTGGCTTTGCCAGCCCTCTTCTCTATGGGCGAGCACTTCCTTCCTATGTCAGAACGGGGGAGGATGGACCACTCAGTAGTTACGATGAGGAGCCTCAAATCCGACAGACTAGCTGCCGGAAAACTATTTCCCTGACGAAAGCCGGAGGCCGCAGTAAGGCAACGGCAGTGACAGGCCAGCCCAACGTACAAGGTCGGACAGGGCTTTCCAGGAACCCAGTCTCTCTGACCTGAGGCTGCTTAGCAGGGGTTACTGAGTGCTTCGTAGCTGCTTCGTTTCTTTTTGTGCTTGTTGTTCTTAGTGCTTCCCCTGGCCCCTTCTCGTTCTTTGTTCATTCTTTTTTGGGCTGGCTTTATCCAGCCCCCATCCTCAATGGGCGGGCCCTTCTCTCCAGGAGAAGGCGCGCGGTGCGCATGAAATTGAAAGGGAGGCCAATTCAAGCCTTACAAATGACCTGTTAACTGGGAAATGAGCTGGCTAAGGGGGACACTAAATATCCCCGAGTGAGCACATGCATATCTGACAAGCTATACTGAGGCGCCAAACCACCACCACGGAAGCCATTAGCCTGTGCTAATGCACGACCAGCACGCTGGTGTTTCGCGAGTGCCTGGGAGCGCTGTAGACTCAATGATAGCCGCATTCTATGGCATGCAACGATGGCTTGCGGGACGCTAGAATGCCCCAAGCTACCCGCCCGACTACGTCGGCGGGCATCGACATGCAGTGCCAGGCGATGGAGGAGGGAAGACCACTTCGTTCCGTAGCCGCCGTAGATGTCCATGGCGCATGGGAAGACGTGGTCGCCCCGGGGGTGGTCATTGTAGTGCCTCTCCTTCTTCCTCTCTGCATGATGTGTGTCGCCCAACCTGGCACAGTCGGTGTGGGTGCCCCTGGTTGGAATGCGTTGATGAGAACGACGTCGAGGAGAAGACGAGGCCCACCATTCCAAACACCAACCCACACCACCGCCGCCAAACTCAACCGCCAGGACGACGACTGGAGTCCTGGTCACGGCGGTGCTGCAGGTCGCCTGTCCCAACGCCACCCGCGGGGGCGCCTCCGCGGGTCGCCGCTTGGCAACTGCTGGCCCCGCGCTCGCGCGCCCGGCGATGGCGATGATGCCGGTGCCCGCCAGCGAGCTGTGCCAGGGGCGACTGGCGAGGCTGGCGGACAGGGCCGCTGTAGCGGCAAAGCGAAGCACCGTGTAGTCAGGGCTTGTAGGCGGGGCCCGCTTAATCGACTGCGATGAAGCGCGCGCCAACAGCCTGTCTGGACAGGCAGTCAGGCCGACCCAACGCAACTTTGATATGCAGGACCTGCATTTGCGGCACATGTCCCAGCCTGCGCTGCTGAGGGAGTTTCGCTACTGCGATGTGGCAAGTGCACCTCATGGCGTCAAGCCCTGTCCACCTTCTACTTCTCTTTCTGCTTCTGGCCATCGGCAGCTGGACGGCTGTGCGGTGAGCATGCTCCACCCTCAGATCTTTGATGTCCACGCTGTGAAAAGCTGGAGTCAAGGAAGGCTGACAAGCCCGCGTCTCCGCTTGGCAATGCTTAATTACCTGCCGGCCGCTCAGAAGTAGCTGCCTGCCACCTTCCGATCGTTCCAGAGCCTCTGACAGCTGCTCCTTTTCTGCAATCAAGCTGATTATACACAAGTGACTGGCAGATTCATAGGGAAGGGGCTGGCTCTCCTGATCAGTGCGCTGACAGGGAACAGCATACGCTGCCGATTTATAGGCCTTTTCCGCGTGAAGGACGTGACTGTTGTATTCAAGAAGGTAATACAGACGCCATAATGTTGTCACGCACCTGATGGTGCTAAAGAGTGGCAAGTCCGCTGGATACGCCCCTCAGCTGGAAGCTGTGTTGCTCCTCTCTTTTGCAGGGCGCTATTGCTTCATTGTCGGTCAAGGAAGTGCGATTCAGCTTTGGTCATGACGTAAAGCCAATCTCTGGCAGCTGGACTCGTCCATCTAAGCTGTGCATGTATCTCCTGGAGGTTGACATTGTTCTACAAGGCCCTCGATCAACATCAACCAAGCAAAAGCATCAAAAGAAGAAGGTCAGAACGCAGAACGAATCAGGTCGAGGAATATGGAGGCTTGTCAACTTTGTGGCACGAGTCCTCACCCTCAATGTTGCTGACATCACAATGAGGAGCTTGCAGGTACAGCCTTTGCAAGCCTTTCCATGTACTTGCAAGCCATTCCTGTGGTGCTAAGAGTACATGGCTGTCTCCTTATCTATGCATATGCTGTTCATCATAAGTAAAGGTGGAAGAAGAAGCTTATGTAGAAGATCTTCAAACTTCAAGCAATTACTTTGGATGCTGCTTTTGAGCTTGCTGTGGATCTTGCATAACATTGCCGACAGAAACTCAATGACAACATTTGGTAGCAGGTGCCAGACCTCTCATTGAGCTTACGATCTCTATTCTTTAGCGGCTACATAGAGGGAGGTGCCTCATACCTTGGTGTGCGAGTGGAGCTTGGGCGCTTTCGAGTATCTGTCACAGAGAGCATAGAGCGCCGGTCTTCGCCTTTGCAGAGGACGCTCGGTCTGCTGTGGCGACCACCATCGCAAGCGGACTTTCACGTTATTGATGTTGAGCACTTGTTGACGGATTCCCGCTTCTTCCATCACAAGTACGTCTAAGCATTTAGTTGGTCCTGTTGCAGAAATTGCTTGGTGTAATGCAGAGCACCTCTACTTCGCACTTTGTCAAACTGACAGAGACTTCGAGCTTGGAATCAAAATCTCAGTAGAAGCTCAGAAATCATGAGTTTGGTCCCTCACGAGCTCACATGCTCTGCATCAAGTAGCTATACAAATTGAGTTTTCAAAGTCAGATTTCACCAATTGAAAACTTGCATTCTCTAGGGATGCAGGCATCCTCCTGCAGACGGCTGATGTTGAGTGCGGAGCCATTAGTGTGCAAGCAACTGACAGACTCCTTGACTTAGCTATCAAAAGAGCTCCTAAGTCACCAATCCCGGAGTCGTCTATCAATGACAGCCAACCCACTAAAGCTGGTCATAGCAGAGCTAGACATCCATTTCACTTGCCTGATCAGGTGGGCTTTAGCTCCACGTCCCGAAGTATCTGACAAAGCAGAGGGTAGACATGCCCTGATGAATGTTACAAGCTTCATCCTTTATGCTTCATGCTTGTGCGGAGTGCCAAGGTTGTTCTCTTCAACAGGAAGGATGACTCCTACCCTGCATTCATATCTGGTGCTTCAGCTGCTCATTGGCTGAGTACTTCGCTGGACCACTGACTGCTCAATGTGCAGATCAAAGTCAAACTTCCAACAATCAACATGCGATGTGAGCACAGACAAGCGGGCTTGTCAGCAACCTGCCTCGTGCTTATGGTTGAACTGCAGTTGTGCTTGAGAAGCAGGCCAAGAGAGGATACTGGGGGCAATCTACAGTGGCCCGTACAGCTCAGCTGCAGCAGTTTCCAGGTCAAGAAGTGTTCCACCCAATCTTTATTCCTAAACCTTTGCTCCTTTGATGCTGCTTGCTGCTTGCTGCCTGCCAATGTTGTCTTCTAAGATACTGGATGTGTCTGAGGCTTGCGAAGCATGACTTATACCTGCTTTTAGAATTCCTGCGTATGATTCTATGAGCAGATAACACATCTTGGGGTGGACGATCCCCTCTGTAGTGCAAAGCTCACTCTGGAAGCTCTGATAAGCAACTCAATGGAGGTAGTCTTCGCTCACCCTACGTGTACATATTGTCGAAGAGTTTCAAAATATAAAATTGATCTGTAGTCATGTCTGCCTCTGGGTGCAGTACGAAGACTAGACACGAAGTAGAGAAGCGCAGCCCACCCCTTTGAAGAGCCCGATGTGATAATTTCAGTATGTCCTGACCAGAAAGGATTGCACTTTACAGCTCAACGTCATGCTATCGGCCTGCAAAGTCGGACAACCAGGCAACTTTGCAATCTCTGATGCAGACGTGGTTCATCTGCAGGATGACATGATGAAGCTGCAAGTGGAAGCTAGCATTGAAAGAATGGGCGTATGTGCACAAGTTGCTCACTTGGAGCCCTGGCTGAAGGTGATTGTGGATGAGTTGAGGGCAAGGCGAGCCACTATCACTGTCAAGGAGAACAGGACGCTGAAGTCAAGACAACCAATGGCAAAACGAAAACCATTCCTGTGGGACTGCACTCTGGTCCTACCTAGTGCAGTTGGTCAGGTGGTTGGCTGGAATGGTGGCTGCTTGTACATGGTGAGATCATGGATAGCCCAGCTGTAGTGTGCATGCAAGCTAGCCACATGGGTGTATATCGAGTGGCTTCATCCTTGCACATTTTAGAGAGTCCTCATTACAGGATGTCAGGCAGCATAAGTGATCGAGAATCTCTTGCGGTCATTATGATGCTGAAAAGTTGATGACAATCACTCCAGCAGTACCCTGGAAGTGAATATCTGCTCACAAAAATACAATCTGTCACTTCACAGGCTACCTGGCAGAATACTCACCTCTATCTTGACTCACATGAAGCTGATGGAGCTACATCATTCCAGCTCAACACTAGTGAACTTACTCTGAAGACAGCTTGTTGCACGTGTGACCGGGAGTTGGGATCTGACGGATGTAGCTTGAAGCACGACAGACTGGGACTTGTAGAAGTGCTCAACTTGAAAAATCTGATCCTGCAGAAAGGGGCAAATGATGCTGAGGGCTTGGAGCTGGATGAGGGGCTCTCCCACGGGCAAACTACAGAGCTTAAAGTGGACAGTTCCGGACTATCTATAAATGTAGACTATGCAATTGTGAAAGCCTCTGTAGAGTTGGTAACCTCATTGCACGTCTACCAGAAGAGCCATCTTCAGGGTCTACAGAGGAAAAGGAAGGGGGTCTTGAGGAAAAATTCCCATGGGGCCACTAAGAGCACTTCAAGTGCAGGCCTCCTCGCCGTCCACATGAAGGAAATTGCTGTCCACGTCACCTGGCCTATAGAGAGGCCAGAAGCCCACTTACCAGATCCCAAGAAGGTCAATTTTGGAAGTATGGGCGGCGAGGTCCTCTTCACACACACCCCGGATGGCGAACCCCGAGTTGCTGTGATCAGTCTTGCTAATAAGAAGGGAATTGAGATGCCAAGCCTGAAGACCAAGCTCCTCCTGCAGTGTGCAGGGATCAAATTTGAGCAAGGCCAAGGAGATGGCAGCAAGAGTTGCTGCATCCAATGTCTTCACACTTCCTATCAAGAGTTTGATGTCAAGGAGCAGTTGCTGGAGGACTTATCCCTACTGACTGTACAGAAGGCTGATTTTGCATTCCACAAGCTGCATGAAGGGCAACAACCACCTGTAAATATTCTCATTAGTACAGTTGGACTTCAAGGCAGATGGGAGCCTGATGTGCACATCTTCTTCTACCAACTTCATCTTGACATCAAAGCTCTTCTGCAGCACAGGAGAGCAAGGCTGGCTGAACGTACCACAGTGGCGCCCTGTGCAGATATAGCAGCAGGAGACAGTGCCAGGGCATCAAGCAAGACAGGAACAGGTCAGGTTGTTGAGAACCTCCTCGGTGAAAATCTGGACATGCCTGCAACTTCAGCCTCACATAGCATTGACACAGAAGGTCATGGCCAAGCAAAGAAGGCCTCAGTAGTAGCAGTGGATATGGAAGAGACAGTCATTCAGGTTGCTGCAGGCGATGGAGCAGAGTTGGTGGTGACCATGCAGTCTACTTTCTCTGAAGATGCAAGAGTGGGAGTTCTCTTGGAGGGGCTGCAGGTGTCCATCAATCGAGCAACACTACTCACCAGCAAAGTGCTGCAAGTTTCTAGATTGCCTGCTACTCCGCCAAGTTGGTCTGGCTCTCCCTTGCCCCCTGGCTATCCATGTACAGGTGAAGGTCAAGGCTTTGCTGGAGGACATGCAGGACTTGAGCATGAGATGGCTGTATCAGATTACATCTTGCAAAGTACAGGCTTGCGCTTTGTGATGCCGTGGCGACTGGAGTTGCGAGCAGTTGAGGACGCTGTGGAGGACATGTGGAGATGCCTCAAGATAGCAATGGCAGCCCAAAGACTAGCCAGGCCTTTGCCTGCTAAAAAGGCCAAAGATGCAGTGCATGTTCTCAGTAGACAGCCAGTCAGGAAAGGCTTCTGGCGGATCAAGCTTCGAGACCTATCGATGGAGATTGAGGAGGAGCCAATTCAGGTGAGGATCACCAGCATTATGGTTGTTGTGCAACAGTAAAGGACAGTCAGGATCAGGCACCATCAAGCCTTTTACGTCTTGTCCAGCCTGACCTTGATCCACTAATGCCATTGTCGCTGGTGAGCAGCTGCATGCACTGCTGTATAAATCCAGCACACATCTCATGCTTATTCATATCACGCATTGCAAATGAGATGTAATCCTCACCTGCAGGGCTGGTTGGACCAACACCATCGACTCCTGAATAAGGAGGTGCAGCAGCTGATTGTGAGGGAAGCGCTCCTTGATGAGAGGACAAAAGAGTCTGAGACTGGGCCACATGCAGACAGCAGCAGCCCTTCAAATCTTAAGGTTGATGTGATCAACACGGACATCAAGCAGGATACATCTCATGCACCTCCCCTTCCTATCAGCAGCAATGAAAGTGCATACAGTGCTGCTGCAGTGGCCCAGGACATTGATGCTCTGCGCTACGTGACACCTGGTGTACTTGGTGAGCAGCAGCCGGATCTCCTGGGCAGCAAGTCATTTAGAGATGGCAAGCACGAAAGCATTGGCTCCAAACTTTGGAAGTCAGCA
This sequence comes from Spirogloea muscicola, assembly GCA_009602725.1. Taxonomy (NCBI): domain Eukaryota; kingdom Viridiplantae; phylum Streptophyta; class Zygnematophyceae; order Spirogloeales; family Spirogloeaceae; genus Spirogloea; species Spirogloea muscicola. The sequence continues at coordinate 96,853 of WELB01000255.1, forward strand.
TGGGAAACCCTTCATAAGCAGACTGCAGAAGCCTACAAGGCCCAGTGCAAGAAGCTGGTGACAGAAGCCTGCACCGGCGCCTGCACAGATGGGTTTCAAGGTGGCTTCACCCCCAGCCATGACCGCCGAGCTTTGATGTGCCTAAGAGTAGCTGATCTGGATTGGGTCCTATCCCCTGTGAATGGGGGAAAGGATGAAATGATTGCGCGAGCTCTTGACTTAGACGAAGTGAAGGGGGGCCCACCCATTCCGTTCTCGAGACTGATGGGTCGTCACATTGATGGACATTTCATGGGCGCCATGGTAACACTCCGAGATTACACACTACCAATGTTCCGGGCTGAGAAAGGATCAGTAAAAGGAACCTGCATCTTCGCTCAGCAGGTGGGGTGTGCTTGCTGGCGGTTTCATGTCATTTTCAAAAATTTCTATTTGCTTGAGACTGCACAACTCAAGTCTACTCTGTCCCATGTATCCTGGCTGTAGTGCCTGGTCAAGCAGGTTATGTACCTTCTTGGCGATCTTCAAGTCTGAAGAAATTAGGATGTCTACTTCTACTCAAGACCATACCATTTGATCCTCAGTGCTGTTCTGCCAGACCTGCTTACCTCATTCTCACATTGAGCCCTTGCCCTGCCCTGCAATTCGACAGGCCACCATATACCAGCCACAAATCGTCCAGAATATTTTTCTAGGAAGGTGGTGGAGCATGCAGGTGCTCCGATCCATGAGCGGCACAACGCCTCCTCTTAAGTTCTACTCAGACTCCGCCTGGGATGTCAGTCATGGTGATATTGCCTACAGTGTGGGATGGGAGCCTGCTATTTATGGAGATGTGAGCTACGCCTTCACAGTGGCACTGAGGAAGGCGGATCTTAGTACAGTAATATCGTCCAGAAGACCCGAGGCAACAGGTGCAGATGCTTCTCAGCAGACATTTCCTGCAGTTAAGGAGCGCAGCTTGCCCTGGTGGGACTTGATGCGATACTACAGTCATACCAGGTGCTGGATATCAATCACCAACTTTGTATACTACATGCCCTCTACAGCTGATCCTTATGACGACGAAAACCACGCATACATGTCGGCCTCAGAGTTCACCTTTTTTCAGCAAAAGGGGAGGATAGTATTGGATGCGGAGAACTATCACCTCTTAATATCACGTGCTGAAGGATTTGAAGACATTGCGCAGAAAAGTTGCAGAGAACCCTTTTTATCATCACCATTTATCCGAGTCGATATAACACTTAACTGGGATTGTGGACAGCCAGATGCTGGCATGCACTATTTGCATGCACTTCCAACAGATGGGAAGATGAGGGACACGCTTTATGACCCTTTTAGATCTAGTGGACTCGACTTGGGGTGGATATTCACGCTAAGGAAGGATGCCCTCCCTCCCGTAGGAGGATATGCAGGAGCTTATTGGACACGCAGTGTGTCAAAGGTCGAAGACCTGGATATGCAGACAGCTGAGCCTCACAGTGCAGCTGGAGAGGGGTCGCCAACGCTTTATCTCAATGGGGCCAATTTGAAGTGGATGGTTGCTTGGTATAACCTCTTCTACTACTCCACAGGCAAGCTGCGCGGCTTTGCTCGCTGGCCAAAATTTGGAGTGCCAAGAAGGCCTAGGTCTGGAAATCTTTCACTTAGTCAGACATTGTCAGAAATGCTTACCAGAATGGATATGGCTCCCTGTCAAATCTGCCAAGTACCCCAGGTTTGCTCCTGCTGCCCTATGAGCGCCTGCTATTCTGCCAGGGCTCGATGGCTAGGCTCTTCTATCCATCTTGATTGTTGCTAGTTCCATTGTGGCTGTCGAGATAGATGATACTGAGGCTTGCCACTGAGATTTGTAGGCCAGGCTCTATATTTGCATGACATAGGGCGAATGGAGCTTTTTCTGTCTCTGTTTGATTAACTAGAGCATGGGCCTGTGGGTGTGATTGACCATAGCCTCTACTTGAAGTAAGTGTCTATCATAATTTGTGATTGATGAGCTATTGGTGCCTGCTAAACCTCTTGCAGGAGGACGATAATACAGAGGGCTTGTTATGGCATATGGAGTCACTCAAGTACGACATTGTTTATAGTAGAAATCTCAGAAGAGACTGGGATGGGATCAGCAAGCGGCCTTCATTTGTCACAGTTCATCAAGGGTTGGATATCCGCAAGGTCAGAGTCAAAGTTGCTATGGAGGTGCAGGCTGTGAATGAGTATGCTGAAGATGGGGAAGGGTCACTGAGTAGCAGCAGCTACCCCAACTTGAGTGAGCTGAAAATGCTATTGGACCTGCCAAGCGACTTTGATCTTGGTCCTGCGCCTAACCAACATGTGGATATACAACCTTCAGATGGGGTCTTTTTAGCAACAACAGACGACATAACTATAAGGAAACAGGCAGTAAGTGCAGACCAGCAGCGGCTTCTTGCTCTCTGGGGGATAGGTTCAAAGCCCAGTGGAGAATGGACAGGCAAAGGGCAAGTCAGCGAGGAGCAAACGCCTCACGTCCTCGGCCATCACAGAGCAGCCAGCTTAGACACAAGTGACGATGTTGTTGACAATGATGGCTTCCTGTCTGATGCAAGCGATGATGATGGCTTGACACTGCACCTTGCGGATAATTGTTGGCGGATACACCTGGTCGGTCTGAAGATTCTCTGGACCGTCCCAAATCGAAATGCACTGTGGATCTGGGTTGGGGACATCAGCAAGGTAATAGCACGATCTTCTTTTAGCTCAGCTTGCAGCAACTTGCCCACTTTGTCCCCAAGTAGCCTGGACACCTTGGCAACATGCTCCATGCTTTGATCTGCAAGTTTGGCAACTAGCTGTATGCCCTCTTTGTCCAGATCTAGTGAAGAGCCCAGAATAAGAGCGAAACATGCAACAAGGTCTTTGCCTATGTGAATGACGGGCCTTCTGTAGCCAGCGATCTTCTTTCATCCCAATCAGAATTGGACCTGCGTTTACAGGCCTTCTCGAGAAAGAAGCAGTCGCCTTCACGACAATACATAGCTCGGAAGAAGAGGGAAGAGCAACAACAGCTCGTTGAAAGGGGGATGGAAGCTCCTCTGACTGTGCCTGCTCTTACTGCAGGCACTAGTGTGCCACAGCGACCTGTCATTGATGGTTTGGCCATACATTACTTAGCTCCCATTCATTGGTTGCATGCACCGTCATGCCAATCTGGAAATTCTTGACATTTAGGAGTAGCACCAGCACGAGTCAGGTCTGCTGAAGAAGGCAGTTCTGCAGTTTAGATGCCGCTGTCATGTGAGGTTCGATTGTACTTACAGCAGGCATTTCATCTGTATTTGTGCTTTTGCTGTATAGATGTTGAGAAAGCTGAGGATGATGAGGGGGTGATGAAGTTTATGATCAACATTGTTCAGCCGCAGTTCAATCTCCAGTCGCCCAATGTTTATGTACTGCTCTATCCTATGTACAAGATGTGCATGAGGTGCATCACCAAGAAGTATCAAATGATATTGCTAAGGTCCTCAAATGCTACGGTCTCACTATGTGTACTGGGTCTTACAGGGGCGATTCCTGCTAGCCGCTGCCAGCGGGAGGGTTCTTGCAAGGTCATTTGAATCCCTCCTATATGTTGGAGATGACATATTGGCCGCTGAAACCCCGGCAGACAGTATTCCCAGCGATACACCAATCATTTCTTGGACACGCCGAGAACTCTCAGTGCTCCTGGAGCATGTGCAGGTCCGCAGCTACTGCCCTATCTGTGGCCCTTGTCTATTAGCCAGTTGCAGCGTGGTCCACATTGGCCCTATGTGTTTGATGATGTCAAAATTCTCTTGCTCGTCTTCGAATGGAGCAGGCTCATGTCGCACCGACAGATGTGGACCCAGCTGCTGGAGTTCAGTGGTTGCCACGAGTAAGGAGTAATGGAGGTGGGAGTCAAACTGTGAGGCAGGCCCTGCTTCAGCAGGTTTTCCAGCCATGCACTATGTACCTTCAGTTCAACCGGCATAAGGGTGGAATGATGGGAGGCAAGGTGAAGTTTCAGATCCTCAATTATTTCCTGGACTGTAGATGAGGAAGGCAGGCAACAGTCATGCCTGTTGTGATACTCCTGTAGGCAGAATGTGCCTGTGAGCAAAAGGGCGTTCGTGCCCACTCCACATTGTATCTAGTCCAGAAGAACATCTGAATGCTGCTCTGTGTGTGTACAACCACCATACAAAGTCTCAGCAATACTTCTTTTATCTAGACAGGAGTATTTTGACAACTACCAGTTGTCACACTCTTCTGCAGGTGAAGCCCCTCAAGGATTTATCTTTTAATGCGCCAGCCATTACTGCTACTATGACTTCTCGCCACTTTGCAATCATGCTTGATGTTATCTCCAATTTACTGCTTGCTCGTATGCCTAAGTAAGTTGTGGATTGTATATTGAGCAACTCCACTCTGTGAAATGTGGTGAACAGTAGCACCTCTTGGAGCTTACTATCGTGAACGTGTCATTACTTGCTACTACATCACCCTGTACTGCCATTGTTGGCACCTAAGTCTCTAGGCGCATGCTTGTTTATTATAGGTCAAAGAAACAGGGACCCTCCAACGACCTGCATCAGGAAGATGAAGAAGAGGAGAGGCACGAGGTCGTACCAGATGGCATTGAATCGGTTGAGTTGGCCAAGATCAAGTTAGAAGTAGCGGAACGAGAGTGCCAACAATGCGCTGCAGATCTACGAGCAATGAAGCGAGCGCAATATGCGAATGGGTCCTTCAGGAGTTCAGAGAGTGTCAACACAGCGAGCAAGCTGTGGATGGTGTCAGCAGATTCGCGTGCTTTGGTGAGGCCACCATCTTTATGCTGAGATGTAGGAACTCTTAAAAGGGTCATTCTGCTCTTCATTAGCTTCTGCATAACACTTTATCCACTCTCTGGTCTTCTCCATGCGTGCAATTCCTCACCCAGTCATTCCTTACCTAAGCTCATCGAGTAGCAGTTAATGAGTCGGTAGTAAATGCAATACATGAGCTGGAGACTCTCCATGCTATCACATTTGCTCCCACTTGTGTGGATGTGGCTGCCTGGGTGAAATTTTTATGAGGTGAACATAAGCCTGCTCTTCAAGCTAAGGCACTGACATGCTTTTGTTGGAGATACATATATACCTGCATGTTGAGCTGGAGAGATATCTTATACCTGCAATCAGACAACTGTTTAGGTACAAAGGCTGGAGATTGAGCTCAAGGCTAGATTTCAAGGTAGGAAGGCAGCCAGGATTGAGGTTATGTCAACCTTGCAGCAGGCTGCTCAAGCGCAGCAAGAACAAGCCAAGCAGGCAAGCCCTGCTATGAGCATCTCACTGGCTCTCAACCGGGCGTGCTGGACTCTGATTGCGGATGGAGAAGCCTTTGCTGAAGCTCAAATCGATGGCCTCGTAAGCCTTCCAAGCAGTGTCAGACTCCATCTTCAGAGCTGTCAGTGGCCTGAACGTTTGATGGGCCAAATGCAGTCCAGCACTAACTCGTCACCTTGCTGATCTGGTGAAGTGCACGAACAAGGATTGCAGGACTATCATGATACTTTTAAGGCACTTGTAAGCACCTGTTATCATTCTTGATAGACCTCCCTGTTGGTAAGATAATAGAGCCTGATCCATGTTGGACGCAGATGTTACACCTAGATCGGGACTTCAACGAGCTCGGAGTGGCTCGATTTGAGATCAAGCAATTTTTTGTGAGAAACAATCTCAAAACCGCTAAATATGAGATGCTCCTATCTGCCTGGAACCCTCCGCAGGAGTGGACAAGGTAAACCTGAGTCTGAGCTTCAGACATGTCAGACAGTTGTCTGTAGGACTGACTGTTTTACGTCAGAGTCAGAGAGTGGAGAGTGTCGCTCATTCTGTTGAAGCAAGATTGTGGGAAGACCTTGACACATCAGGAGTGGTTCTCACCTACAGCATACTTATGTCCACAAGTACAGATTACCCGTCATAAGTAGACTACATCTCTCATTTTCAGTAAGGATCATAGATCTGTACCTTGTAAGAAGCACTGCAGGTAACAGAGCATCCATTAATATGAATGTTGGTGGCGTAATGTGCACGCATTCACTTTAAGAAAGTGATTTTAATGATGCAGGCAATCTATGCTCAAGGTGGTGGGAAAGCATGGTGCTCCAGTTGATGGTGTGTCCCCAATTCTCACATTTGAGGTCAGTCACCAAGCAGTCTTCTTTGAAGAAGAATATCATACACAGCTTGTCCAAGTGTGTCCTACATTGGTGTCATTGCAGCTGGTCTGGCAATATTGATATTTGAAGTGCTTTCAGTAGATTGAGCGATTTCATGAGTAGTTCATGAGCATCAAATTCTGCCCATGGGTTTACTTCTGAAACATCTCCCACTACAAACAGGTGGACATCCATCCTCTTCGCATCCACCTTATGGAGTCTATGTACAAGACCATGTGGGAGTACTTCTTCCCAAAAGAATTGGAAGACGTTGATCACAAATGGGTACCTTCGTCATTCTGAGCTGCACAAGAATGCCGGAAATGCACTGATTTCGTATATAATCAGGGATTGCGAATGTCTGAAGTGCTTGTCAACTGCAAGAAATTCTGTGGTAGCATGGTAATTGACGGGTTTAGATGCTAGCAGGCATCATTCGACATTGCAAAGTGCGTGGCCAGGCTTTCGAAGGATCATGATAAACTGACAAGCTGGTTCCGTATGTCAGGAGGCCTGGAGAGCTCCTATAGAAAGCACTGCGCTGACTTCTCGGACAAGAAGAGGACGTGCAAGAAGCCAGAATGACGCGCTGCTTGCCACCTCCCTGCCTGAGAACCTGCCATCGGGCCAACTGCTGCCTTCCCTCTACCCTCATGTCGATGCGGTACCAGCCGATGTTGGGCAGCTCCAGCCGCATGCAAATGCTGAGGTAAACAGTATGTGCTGATCAAGTCAGCAGTTGACTTCCCTTCAGTGGGAGCAACCCAGCTGGCCTCTCACATGGGCAATCTGTTGTCAATCTATCCTGCATGAGATAAAGCTGCCACAGTAGTCAATCTCTAGTGGCCGACGGCACTTTTGTGGATAAATTCTTGTGTAATGACTCACAACAAATGCATCAAGCTGCAGAACATGAGATACAGCGGCATGTCCAGTGGCACAAGCAGCACACAAAGGAGCCCATCCAGGAGGTTGTACGAGGCTTCCTCCAAGCTTCCAACTACGGAGCTCTACGACATATATTCAACCAGAAGCGCACCTCTTGACCGGATGCTGGTAGCCACCTCGTTGACATCCGTATCTGTCCCAGCCTCCCCACTTGCGGAAGTCGAAAGGCGTCTGTCTAGCATGCCACTGACAGCAGATGGAACACCCATAGAGAGGGACAACCTGTCGGCTGCTGGTGTGGCAAGCTTGGAGAGCACGCCTTTGCTGGGGAGCCCTTTGAGCATGCCAGAGCAGAAATTTAAGGCTGGACCAGCAAAGGGGAAGGAGAAGAAGACTAAGAAGGAAGAGGTCAGGCGGCCACCTCCAGGGCCTGTTATCAAGAAGAGGAAGGTTGTGCATATTCACCACATCAAGATCAGCCAGGTTCGGAGCTATGCATTTTCTTAGGCAGCCTTGCTTGGCAAAATTTTAATTGCTGTGTCAATGACTGACTTGTGGTACTTCCATTTTGACGACCAATTCAACCTGACAAGAACATGCAGTACTTTCTCGCTTACCCTTTTCAATTTTGATAATGGCACTCAAGGTCAAGTTTGCCCATGCATCTCAGCTGTTACTTACTGTATGTGACACGAAGAGCAGCTCGCTTGGCATGACGATGTTTTCCCCATCTGCGTGTCTTGGAGCAGGTGGAGTTGCTGGTGACATATGAAGGCTCACGATTTCACGTCAGCAACCTCCGCCTTCTGATGGATACTTTTACCAGGCTAGACTATCAAGGCACTTGGAGAGGTCTCTTTTCAAAGATCAAGAAGCACATCATCTGGGGCGTCCTCAAGTCGGTGGCAGGCATGCAGGTCTGCTGACCACCACCTTTCTGGATCTTGAGCTGGCGTGTAATTGTCATCTGTTGCCAATTGCAGCTCGAATGAAGCTGTTCTAGTGGTGGAGGATTGTGCACCTTCATGTCCATTGAGGACCTGAGACTGTAATAATCAGACCAACCTCACTTTATGTCTTGTTGCCGTTTTTGTGGACTTAGTAGTGAACAGTGTGGTGCTTCGACACAGTCCTGAGGTTGCAGTGTTCTTGCCAGGGCAAAAAATTCAAGGACCAGCTTCCAGCTCCGCAGGACGACACAGCAGATGACAGTATCTCTGGCGAATCTGATGTTGGTTCCCACATGGCGCGTGATGCGTCACCCCAGCTGAGGTACTCTACATCTGGGCTCGGGGAGTCTTTCCTCCTGGGCAGACTGCGGCGGCAGGGCGACAGAGCTGGCGAGAAGTTCGTCTCGTCGGTGAAAGCCATTTTCCATAGCCAGCGGCGGAAGGCAAGAGCCATACTGCGGCGGACAAGGGGCGGGGAGGCAGAGGGCTCACCTTCATCCCCCAGGCTGTCTATGGCAGAAATGTGAGCATCACAACCTATCAAAGACAAGCTTGATGTCTTCCAACCTGTTTTTTGGCATCACCTATCCACTTATTGACCAGTTACACAGGTCAAAGCCTCAAGCCTAGTCTTGTGGTGTAATTTGCAGCTCCCCTCAGCAGGGAGGGGATAATACTAGACGAAGCTGGGACGGAACACTAGACCTCCAGAAGCTCCCCACAGGCAACCTGGACAGTGAGCACGAGGAGATTGGCAGCTCAATGAGCAGCAAGGCTAAGTCACTGTTCCGGCGCCACTCGCTCAAGAAGCCAAGGCCTGCTCCATCGCGCTTGAGACAAGGTAGAGCTTACAAATTCCTGGTTACACAATTTCCTGAGGCCTGAAATAAAGTTGCATTGCGGGTCGTTACTATGCGAATCTTTAGGTTGTCAATGAAAGCTTTTGATTGCTCAATTGCAAGCTACTTGCTTTGCGCATCAGCATGACTGGATGTCCGCTAATGTCGCTGTAAATGTTGCTGGAAGCTTTTGAGGTGCTGACTTTGCTGGCACAACTCAACTCTGTCTTGGTTTGTCAAGCACTTTAACTCAAAAAAAATCTGCTGTCTAAGATGCATTCGTGGGGCTCTTCAGATGCAGGGCAATCCCAGCCAGCTGGTTACATGCTTTCAGCCCCACCCCCTGATATCGATGACGGACCGGACTCTACCCAGCACTGATCCTTGCACCTGGCCACCTCAGAGGTTGCTGAAAGAGCTGGTAAGTAGCAGGTTCTCTGCACTTGAGAGGGCTCTCGGTTTAGGTACCAGGTGAATAGTCAGGTGATGAGGGCGTGTTACTTACTCAACAAGTAAGACAGTTTTGCCAATCAAAGACAGTGGCCACTTTGTGGATACTCGGTCCCAGGATGCCACTAGTGTGAGATCGACGCCAATGTTGACAATGTACATGAAGGACATTTGCTGTTGATAAATGGTGGATTCTACTTTAGGTCACACCTCTCTAGCTGAGGGCATTGTTACACATGAAATGGAAATTGCACACCTCTGCTTATGATCAATCTTTCTGGGGCACAAGATTGTGGCCACCCTTGGAATATTGTGTCTCAGTAAAGTCAGCTACTTGCGGTAGCTCTCATGAGGACTATCAAATACGGGCTACAAGTAGCTGCCGGTGTAATTGCAGCCGGCAAAGCAGCAAAGGTAAATACTGAGTGACCTTATTGACCTGCTCCATCTATTGCAACAGTGAGAGGCCATTATTGCCGAGGCGCAAAATTGCCAATCGCACCACGACGGCAGGCTGGGCTTTGAGCTACAAACCTCGACTGGTTGAGCTCAAGAGCCAGATAGAGCCTGCAATGTGCAACCAATCGCTAAAGGCGACCTCCGACAAGGAGGGGCCCAAGAAAGGTAGGGACATCGTCAACAATCAACTAGTGTATAAGCTGAGCACTCAACACTCCTCGCAGGAGCAGAGAGCTGGCAGCAGGTGCATAAGGGAGCCAGGCCTTTGATACAAAGAACCGCCACTCAGTACGTCCACTCAAAGGGCAACTCCAGGCTCGGCATCCGTACCATGGCTGGCGAATAGGAAAAAAAATCACTGCCAGCCGGCCTTGGCGTCATTGGCATTGGCGTTCTCAAGCCTGGCCTGCTAGTGTTCATGCTCTTCTTCTCTGCAGGGGCAGGGTATGCATCACCACAAATCAGAACCTTGAAGTAAGCCCCAGACTGGAAGTATGAAGCACTGCTGTTGGCCAATGCTGAGGTCAGACCAACAAGGTACGGTGCAGTGTTCGTCAAAGATCATGAAGAGACGATTACCACTAAGGTTGACTAACACACACGCAATAAAAGTAGGAAATTGAAAGCGCACCACTGTGACGTGGCTTTGTGGGCTGCCGCACCACAGCCGTTGCCGGCACCGCAGGTTGCGTGACCTGGTTGTTCTTGATGTCAAGGTTGAGGGCCTCCAGGACGCGTGCAGGCACGAGCACGGTGGAGCAAGCTGGTGCAGCAGGCAGCAGTGCAATGGTCAGCAAAGTTGCCTTCACAAAATTCATAGGTAGCCTTCACAAGCAGCAATTCTGATGTCAGTGCCACCAGTAACTCGTCCGGCAATGGCGATCACGCAAGCCAGCAGCTGCACTGCCAGGAACTCACAGGGCTTGCGTGCTGCGTTTGCAACTGCGCCGCCCGGGATGAAGACGCCGGTGCCGGAACTGATCCCGTCTTGACCCGCTCTTGGGGGCCCCAGGAAGACCGCAGTCATGCCATTGCCGCCGCCAGGAAGCAGGCCGCTGGCGAAACCCCCATCGCTGCTGCCCACGCAGCCTGGCCGGAGCCGCCGCGGAGGGGCGCTGCGCTCGTAGAGAGTGCCAGCAGGTATGGCCTGCGGCAAGAGCGGCTGCTGGTTCCTTGCTCCTCCGGCATGAGCGCCACTGCGGCCCCGCCGCGAGCCACGCTTGCCGGGGGCGGTCCCCAAAAGGGGCGGCAGCGCCTCCTCCGCGAGCCACACTCCAGGCATGCTCGTCGCCGGCGGCCAGTCCCGGCCGAGGCCTCGGACTTGGCCAGCAGCAGCATGCAGGAGCTCCCAGGGGTCCGCGTGCTCGTGGGCAAGCACGGACGTCGGCGACGAGGAGCAGCTGTTGGAGCAGGACGGGGACGGCGACGGCATCGGCAGCGGCCGCGGCGTTGGCGACGGCAGCGGCTGCAGCGCCGGCTCCCGCAGCGGCCAGCCGGCAGGAGGCAGTGGCTGACTGCGGCTGCCGCCGGCCAAGAGAAGCGGGCCGCCAGCAGCAGCGGGGACGGCGGTGGCGGCGGGGGCCGCCGGCGGCGTCGCCCAGATGCTCGGCACGGTGACGGCGGCAGCGGCGTACGGTGCCTGCCATAAGGAGCAAATTTTGGAGCGCCGGTCAGGAGCCGGCGAGAGAGCTGAAAACTCTTCCAGCAGAGGGCGATGGCTGTGATCGGCCAGCCCAAGGAAAGCAATCCATGAATAAACAAAATCAAGGGGGCCAGCAAAGTGCTAAAGCAGAGGGAGCAAGCACCCCAGCGCCAGAGGAAAATGTAGGGGGAGTCGCGCCGGACCTGGCTCAGGGAGCCGCAGAGGAGCTCGGGCGTGGAGCAGCGCGACGCAGGTCCCGCCGTGGAGCAGCCGCCACCGCAGCCGCCGCAGCCGCAGCGGCTGCCGGCGCAGGGTGTGCCGCGCCAGGCACCGGAGGCCGCCTCGCCGTCCCACCTCCAGCCGCTCTCACCGCCGCCGCTGCGCCCNAGAGCGGGGCTGCGACCTCACGCTCGCGGCGGCGGCGGCGGCGGCGGCTGCGGCGGCGGGGGGGGGGCTCGTGGCTATGGTGGCGGCTGCGGCGGCGGCGGATGGAGCTTCCGGGCCGCCGCCACGCTTGTCGTTGGCACGCAGCTCGCCCGCCGCCTGACCTACCCTCCCTCTTCCCGGGGGGGCCAGGTGGGAGGACGGGACAGGCGTACGGACGGAGCCCGCCCAGTCAGCGCAATCCGTACTGTACGTACGGGCCGCCGCATCTTGGGGCGGGTGGGGCCGCGCCGCCGGCAGCGCCCCGAACGTTGGGCGAGCGCCGCGCCGCCACGTGGCCCGCAGTCAATCTCCAGAAGGTTGGGGGGGCCGCCTGACAAACCCCGCCCGACGACTCACCGTCGGCCGCAGTCGGGGGGAGGAGGGGGTGAATTCGTCGGGCGCAAAACGGGCCCGCCCCTGTCAGGGGGATCATCGGGCGGCGGCCGCCCAACGTGCCGCGGCCCCGCCAGCGCGGCAGCCCAGTGGGCCCCGCCCCCCGGCCCAACGTGCGGGGGCGTAACGGCGAGACCTGTGCGCCGTCGGATGGGGCCCGCTTTCGCCGTCGGATGCGCAGCAGCTGGGGGACCCTGGCCCTGCGGCCGGGCCCCGGGGCGACGTGGCGGCCCCGACGGCAGCGGCAGCAACCCCCCCGTCAGCCGTCACCAGGCAGGGTACGGGCTGTGGCCGCCGAGGAGGCGGGTGGGCCCAGCCTGCCCCTGGGTCCTGGGAGCTCTGCAGGCTGGCTTCTGCCATAGCCTCTTCAGGCCCCGCAGTCGCTGCTTAGCTCGTAGTTTGGCCCCTTCGAACCTTGTCAATTCTTTTCGGGCTGGCTTCTCACAGCCCTTGCCCCCATTGGGAGAGCCACTTCTTCTTCTCCTGACAGCCGTGGCTTGATTCTCATTTGTACTTGCTGGCTCGAGGTTATTGAGCGCCTCTTGCTGACGTCTGGGAGACTACTATTGTGACGGGCCAGACCCAGGGCGGACAAGAAGAAGTGGCTCTCCCAATGGGGGCAAGGGCTGTGAGAAGCCAGCCCGAAAAGAATTGACAAGGTTCGAAAGGGTACCCCGCAGGGTGTGACACCCGTCCGGTTGCCGGTATTTATGGAACAAGCGGCGGCCAGATTAAGTGGTGGCTGGAAGAGGCCAGCAAAGAAACGGACAAGGTCTGGATATCGTCTATTACATTGTTCGCTAACCTGTGGCAGTTGATCATCGGTTAGCCCTATCTTCTACACTATCCTGCTTCTTACGCCATCCGGCCCGTTTCAGGTTTCCGTCAGGGCGACGCTCTAGTTACGCCCTCTACTTAATCTGACTTGCACTTACTGACTAGCGCTTGTTGAGAGCCCACTTACTGCCGACTTGAAGACTAGGTCACTTTGGAAGAGCTTTTTCTCTTCAAGGCCTTGTACATTCCTTTCGCCTGGCCTCTCACCGGCAGCTAGTCTGTCGGATTTGAGGCTCCTCACTCGTAAACGATGGAGTGGTCCATCCTTTCCCGTTCTGCCATAGCCTCTTCAGGCCCCGAAGTCGCTGCTTAGCTCGTATTTTGGCCCCTTCGAACCTTGTCAAATCATTTCGGGATGGCTTCTCATAGCCCTTGCCCCCATCGGGAGTGCCACTTCTTCTCACAGCCATTGCCGTAAATTGGAAGAGCAGTCTGCCTTATTTTCTTCTTGAAAGCGACTCTCCATACGCCTGCAGGCTACATCGATACTTTTCCCGGCTACTTTTGGGGTTACTGAGCTACCATCGCTTTGGCCTTCAAATTTTCGTGCACTGTCGGCGGATGCAATAATGTGCAGTCAGAAATGCATGTTGGAGGCTGTGTTGAGCATTCCATTCTATGTCCTGTAAGAAGTTGCCTTCTCTACATTAGTATGAGCTTTTGCATCAAGTTGGCAAGTTATCTGTGACGGATACGTAGCGATTTGCAGAACTTCTGGTGCAGGATGTCACAGCCACACCGGATGGGAACATCTCTGAGATGGCGAGTCACCCTAGTCAAGTCCTTGGCCCTTGCTAGCCATCCCACAGCCAGCCGTCAAGACACTGTGTGGTGGCACTGAGTGCCGCCGTCCTTATTACCCACTCGACCATGGAAGCCACAGGCTGGCTCAGAGGACTGCACGTCTGGGTAGGAAGGGCAGGGGATGTGCGAAGAGTACGGTGCTATCATGTGGTGCTTGGGAAGAGAGTCACTGTCATCCGAGCAATATGCATGGTGGGGGCCCGCATTTCCGTGGTAAAAGTCGTCACAAGACAGCCATGGCGCTGGGGCACTCAGCCCGCTCCTGCCCTTCGCTCCTCAGGCAATGAGTAGGCGGCCTTACAAACGAAGCCAGGCTAGGTGGACGCTGGACCTCTTCTTTCGGACTGGCAACTGAACATGTGGAGCCGCATCAACAAGCACTGGCCCGGAGCTGCTCGACCCCTTACACAGGGCGCCACCGCCACGAAACAGGCTCTGTACAGAAAACCACATGGCAGTTCACGTCCAGCTCGCACCTGTCATTCAGGTCTGACCTCGGGCTTTGTACCGATTATTTGCGGCCTATGTTGCCCTTCACCACCTACTCAGAGCAAGGCAGCTGACTGCTCGCGACAGTATGGAGCTGTCAATGCTCTTTGCACCTCTTGCAGGTTAAGCGCACCATAAGCCAAGATCTGCATCTATTGAGTCCGAGTGCTTGGGCTTGCATAACAATCTGTCTGCCTGGTCCTATTCTCGACAGTACTTTTCCGGCTGTAATTGAGTGGCCTTGTTCCGCCCAGCCATTGCTCGTCCGTTGAGCATTTACGGACTTGCTATGCCCCACCGAAAATGCATTATGTATGTGAACACCCCTGCTAGACATATAGGAGAGTGTGGACAGTGGGGATGAAGCACCAGATAGAGCGTACTTGATACTTAAGATCATATCTTAAGACATACTGCTTGCTCATCCTTCCTACGTATTTACTTTGCACCTTGAACTGCTGTTTAGGAAGTCCATGTACTCATCCATGCGTGTATATCTCATTGACTGCTTGCAAAGACGACTAGGGAAGATAAGTGGCATATAGAAATGGTATAATGGCATTTCTATATGCCACTCGTCAAGACTTACTGCACACAGGAGCACGGTGTTGGTGGCTTCTTCGTGTTGAGCAACATCTCAGTAAGCAGATTGTGCTTGCAGAGTCAACAGTCCAAAAAACTCATCGGGTTGTTGCAGCGAAGGCCAAAAGCACCCCACACCATTCGTCACTCTCTCATTTATGTGGGATACTCAAGGCACAGTGGCCCCAAGTTGAGCCACCTGTGGTACTGACTCGTAAGCCACAAGAAGTCTAACCCTTGCAGACCACACTTATGACTGGCCTTTACAGCAATCCCACCATTAGAAGCAAAAAGCGCAGACGCAGACAACCACCACGCAAGATTGAGATGGTGAACTATAAATTCCGACTACGTACGCTCTCACGTCTGTAATTAAAATATGCCTTTGCAATGACAGCAATGAGCAGCCAGTGGGCTGCGTTCCGCTGGGAGTTGACTAGGTGGACAACCGGCAAGTTGCCACCGGACGTCACCGGACCTCTTGCTCTAAGATAAGCAGAGACTGCGACCGCAGAGCCATGGCAATGTCACTACTGAAGGCTTGTTCTGTGGTCGTCGGTGGATGAAGGGCTTTAATACCGCAATAATTTGAAGCAATGAACACGTCAAAGAAGGCCACTCTTGGGCACGTTGGAGACATGACTCCGCCGGCCCATCTCATGGCCGAGCCTGCCGGGCACGGCTGCATTGGTCCTGGGGACTCCTAGAAACCCACTTCTTGGTGGGATATAATTGAGTGGGCCTGTGGTGGGCACCCTCCGGACCTGCGGCAATCGGCTGCTATAGAACATTGCGACCGGGGTTTCAACAGCCATGTTGTTGTGGGAATTGTTGTCGCTGTCATCACCATCACTCTCGCTGCTGCTATTGTACAAGAAGGCCGGCTCTGATGGCCTCCTCTGCGCGGCATCTACATCGTCACGCAACGCGTCCACTACCCTCTTCTTCCGCCATGTCCGCATTGTGGACTTTGCAAACATGGCAATGTGGGCTGCAGCCGCGACACCGGGCTCGTTCGTCAGGCGCTCTCCGGCTGCGGCGCTGGCCGCTGCTTCCAAAACAGCCGCTTGTAGAGCAGCCTGCTCCTCTTCCCTCCTGATCGTATCCACTTGCCGCTGTTTATATCGATGCCACCTTGTCTGAATGACGCCG
Source organism: Spirogloea muscicola (assembly GCA_009602725.1). NCBI lineage: Eukaryota > Viridiplantae > Streptophyta > Zygnematophyceae > Spirogloeales > Spirogloeaceae > Spirogloea > Spirogloea muscicola. The sequence goes on from WELB01000255.1 coordinate 112,972, forward strand.
GCTGCCCAATGCCGCCACTGCAAGTCACAAGGTTTTGCTCTAAGGAAGTCAAGTGTCACAGCAAGTGCGGAGGCTCCAATCTGGAGTTGAGAGTACTGTTACGAAGGTGTGCAAATATCAGGCAGTCACAGATGCTCACCAGCCAGATCAATTACACTGACTTCACCGAGAAGGAGAATGGGTATATGGGTCACAGATTAGACCTTGCAATTAGGACTAATAGTGCACGGCAATGCAAGCCAACCAGAACGTACCAGGTGTGAGTAGTAGCGGTACATGTGGCGCAACCGACGAGTATGGATGCGACCCATGTGGTCGGTGACATACAGGAGGTCGTCGACGCCAAGCGAGAAGGCCTCGCACTCCTTGAGCACAATGATGGTGCGCGTGGACGAGGGCAGCTGCGTGCTCTGATTCGGGTCCAACGCCCAAGTCAGGAGCTCCTCGCCGCAGAAGTCACCGGGACCCAAGAGTCCCTGCGTATGGAAGCCTGCAATAGTGGTCGTGCGCCACACCACGGTAAAAATCAGCAGAGGATCGTCCAAGTAGAGGCCCAGCAGCCACTGTCGAGGCTCACATACAGCTGCTTGACTACAATGCTGTTATACCCAACTTGACCAATTTGGATGATATCGAAGCTGATTAGAGCTATAAGATATGGCTCCAGTCAACCAGTTGATTTGGCTGCTCAAAAAGGTAAAGACCTCCATAAGCGCACATCCATGGGCTAGACTAGGTGCTCAGAGAATTACCTGACCTTCCTCCATTGGTTGTCACTGACTCGACCTTGCCTGAGACGAAGAAGAACATGCAGGGAAGTGGGTCGCCCTCGCGCAGGAGAGTTGTGCCCTCCACAAAGATGGCCGCTTTGAGGCGCTCGCAGATGGCGTCTAGCACAGAGTCTTCCATCTCACTGAATAATGGGACCTGCCAGAAAGATAGCTGCAGCAGCGTCAGCCTGCCATGGACTGCCTGTGTACATGATGCTGTCATATGCATCTCACATGCGAAGCGAGGAGAGTTTTAGCATTGTCAATACCACAGATGAATAAGTGACTGGTACTGCGTACGATAAGATACCCATGCTACCAGCTACATCACGTACTTGGCATCAGTACAGTCTCGCAATTTTTCATCAACTTTAGAATCATAGTGGAAACCATGGTAGCAGAATCTGTGCTAATGCGAGTGCGAGTGCTTCCTCCCACCTTAAGCACAAGATCAAGTGCTAAGTGGCGCTTTACATCACGGCGGATGTCCGGGGACAGGTTCATGACAAGCTGCTCCTCGTCAGCACCACGCGTGGCCATGAACTTGTACTCCTCAAATCGGTTGATGCGCTCACGGAACATTCTAGGCAGCTGCCTGTGCTGCATCCAGCTTTTCACATCCCGCCGCTTCACGCGCGCCTCCTCTAGCCGGAGGGTCGTAGATGCCAAGTACGTCTGATGGCAGAAGATAGTCAAGCAAGGGCATATAGCATAAACATGTGATCACTGAAATGTTGGTTCAAGATGAATTTGCTACTATGGCCGTTTACATAGCTGCAGAGAGATCAGCTACTTCTAAGAGGCTTGCAGTGTGCTGACAAAGGCTTTTCAGTGCTGGCATATGACTGGCAAGCGATTCTTGACTGGCTGGGGTATCTGAGGGCAGAAGGAGGACCTGCATGCCACCGATGAGGTGGGAGAAGAGCAAGAGGCCAAGGATGACGAGCCCGATGCAAGCAAGGCCTTGCGCCACCGACGGCGTGGGAAACAGGCCCTGCCCAAGCGTGCTGCGCCAGGAAGTCCAAGGGTGCCACAGTTGCTGGTGATGTAGGCATCGTACTCAATTGTGCAGATATTTCTCAGACTTTGAGAGCCAGGGGTGAGTGCTTTAGGCTAAAATCTTGCACACAGTAGTCTAAGCATGACCAAGTGGCGCAAGTTCGTGGTGAGGGCGAGAGTAACCTGAGGTTGACCAGGCCCCAACGGAGCGAGTAGAAGAGGCGATTGCAGAAGGTCGCATCCTGGACGATGTGGCTGGCCACTGCTGGCGTGTAGATGCCGTAATCGAATAGGTCCGGCCCGTCCCTGCAGCTGGCAGCGATCGCCGCCCAGCTATCTGAGCCGAGCCAGCGGCTGCGGGCGGGGCTGCCGGCCTCCCCGCAGTCAAAAAAGGCCGACCTGCAGCTCCCTGCCGGGCTGCCCTGCTGCCGGTGGCAGTAGCGCCGCCAGCAGTAGTCGATACGCTGCACCGAGAACGCATACCAGATCGCCCCAATCACCTGAAAAGGTAGTGAGGCAAAAGGGCTGGTGAGACATGAAGGTGCTCAATCACGGCAGATGGTAATGTATCTCCTCAGGTATATCACAGGATTGACATTTAGAGTAGGGTGTCATTCTTGACTGTGAACTTGCAACCTTGATTGGTCCATGGTGACAACCATCACGCTAGTGGCAATGCCGAAGTCGAGGGAACTGGCAGGGCTCACGTGACTGGCGAGGATGTAGAAGACGAGGTTGTAGGCCGCGCCAGCCCACGAGTTCTTGACGATGACTCCGAGGAGGTCACGCATCTTGGCCAGCGAGGGGAGGAGGCGCGCGACCCGAGGCCCGAGCTGCAGCAGCGAGGAGAGCCGCACGGCCACGCGGACGCCCTCGCTTGCACTGCCAAGCTGCGGGATGACGGCGTTCATGTACACCTGCAGAGCGAGCTTTTAGGGCTTACATTAGCATCTAAGATCCACGCTAGGGCTTACATTAGCGTCTAGAAGTCCCATTCATGGCTTACATTAGCATCTAAGAGTCCAGCATTGCACGTGGGGTAAGGCTTCAAAGGTGTTAAGTGTGATGCACTCCGGCGAGCAGTGGCCATGTCTCCGAAGACATGGCCACTGCCCCAGCAGCTGCAGCAGGAGCGGTGCACTACAGCACCTGAGGCAGTGGCAGAGCCGCCAGAACGTCCAGCCAAAAGGGGCCACAGAGATAGTGTTGCACGACCACCCGAAAGTTCGACACGAGCACGCGCTGGTCATAGGGCCGGCCGAACTGCGCCGGTAGTGTCACCTCGACGGGCAGCCAGAACTGGCAAGCCGGCAGGACTGAGTCGGTCAGCTCTTCCAAACAGAAAGACGAGGATTTACAATCTGAAAACCCATTCCAGTTCGAGGTCAGTTATCAGGCATGGCTGTGACTGCCAAAGAGCTGGGTACGGTAGAGGCCCGACCTGGAGAGCAATGTGCACGAGCCAGAAGGCGTCGAGCACGGAGCGCAGCGCCGTGAGTGGCGGCCGCAGCGCCGCGGGCACGTAGATGCACAGTGAGCCTGACACCACCGGCGCGTAGAAGAAGAGCGGGTCCACAAAGACTGAGGCCAGCGCGGCCGCAGCCGTCGAGGCGTCACCCACGCGCACCGCAGTGAGTGTCAAGCCTTTGCCAATGGCGCCGTAGCCAATTGCTGGGCTGTCAACCTTAAGCAACAGCTTACTCCAACAGTGAGACCCAGGCTCGCGACCCATCCATTCTGCGTACCGGCGAGGACGTTGACGACGACAAAGACGCGGTCCCACAGGAGGACGCGGCGGCCGCGGGGGTCCAGGACCCGGTGAGCCGCCCTCGCCGCCAGCGGCCCTCGTGGCGCACCGTCAGCCTGCTGGCCCTTGCCGGTGGCACTCACGTCGCCGAGGCCTTCCCCAACGTGGGTCTCCTTCTCGGCGGCAGCATCGAAGCTCTCAGGCGCGCCCCGCTGCGGCGGCCCGCTGCCCATCGAGCGCTGCACCAGCCCGAAGAAGCTCCTGAGCGTCTTGGCGCGGGCAGCTACCCCGACGGCGGAGCCGCCGCCGCCGCGCCGCCGGCGCTGTGCTCCCGGTCGGCTCTCTGAGCCGTAGGCCATGCCGTCCACCGCATCCTGGGCCCTGCCGCGACGGCAGAAGGATGGAGTCTGCATTGACTCATGGAGGGCCTGAGTGGCCAAGTACAAAGGCAAGCACATTGACAGGTGTACATCGCCTGCTGCTGTCTAAGCTAACCCGCTCAGTGACCACGAGTAAGCACAGAGCGCGGCTCGGTCAGCCTTTGAGCGAAACTGGAGGAGCTGCACAAGGGTCCGGGAGAGTGCCGGCATTGCCAAAAGAGAGAGCGGGGTTCGAGCCGGGAGGAGGACGGCGGAGGTAATGAGAGAGGGAGGGAGGGCGGGAGGGAGGGAGGGACGGAGGGGCGAACGGGCACCACAGCATCGGTAGCTCGTCGTTCCCGCCCCCGCCGCCAGCCTCCTCCGCCGGCGGCGGCGGCGGCGGCGGCGCCTCCATCTCCAGGCTCACCGGCGGCATCCTCACCGCCGCCGGCGGCGGGCTGTCGGACTCCGGGCGTTCGCCTCCGCCCGCCACGCCGCGCAGCGCGGCGCGGAGCCTCGGCCCCAACAGCCGCTGCCTTCACTGCCGCCGGGACCACCGTGGGGACCTCACATCAGCCAGCCCCTTCTCCGCCGCGGCAGCGGCGACGGCGGCGGCGACTGCGGCGGCGGCTCCGGCTGCTGCGGCGGTGGCGGCGGCGGCGGCGGCGGCGAGAGCGGCGGCGGCTGGCGCGCCTTGTCCGGGGGCAATGTGGCCTCCCTCCCTCCTCCCCTCCCTCCCCCCTCGGTCTTCGATGCCCATAGCGGCGCCCTCGCCTCTCGAGCGTTGACTTCGTGTCGACCACCCCCGCACGTGCTCCCTGACTTTTCACGGCCCTGCTTTTCTTCTCGAATTTTCCCGTTCCGCGTTTGGCTAATGGACTGTTAAATGCACTGAAATTGGAATCGCAGTCAGCTGTTGACAGGAGTGGGCTTGGGAACAGGCGTCTTGTGGGCACTCTGTTCAGCTAGTGCACTGCCTGCCATCCACGAGCTGCTTGACTTCAGAAACGATGAATGAACAAGGTCCACAGGGCCCATAGGCGCCAAATCAGACAGCTATGCAAGAGAATACAGCGAATGGGAGCTTAAGTTTACCAGATCAGCAGCCGCGGAATAAACGGCAGCGGCTTTGCTGAGCGCGTGTAAGGTACATCTGACCGATGTCATTCAAACAAGAGAGTGGACTCCCGTGCAATGGAACCTCACTGCACATTCTGGTGAGTGGCCAAGTTGTGGTCCATCCTCCCCCGTTCTGCCATAGCCTCTTCAGGCCCCGCAGTCGCTGCTTAGCTCGTAGTTTGGCCCCTTTGAACCTTGTCAATTCTTTTCGGGCTGGCTTCTCACAGCCCTTGCCCCCATTGGGAGAGCCACTTCTTCTTTCAAGTTGAGATGCCAAAGAGGAAGTTGAGAGCTGAAGACGGACATAATGTGGAAGCTTTACGCTTTCAGCTGACCACTACAGCTGTTTAAAGCAGTCAGAAGGTCTGATGGAAAGGAGGGAAGATGGTGTCGACTGTGGCCTTGCCGCTTTCATGTTGCAGAGCACACAACTACAGAGCAGATAGTGCTCCCAAAAGTCGGTTCCTGCACATGCACAAATAATGATTGTCACTTCAGCCAGCAAGCGCAAGCAAGCAGACTGAGCCAATGCTCAAGCAGGCCCATCTCACAGACTGCCTCTTGCTACATACCAGCAGAATCTGAAACGGAGCCATGGCCTTCCACTTGGGCATCTAAAGCAAGGCTGCAAAGTATCCAAGTGATGCGCTGCGATGCAAGCCATGCTCCACAACCTACAGCACCATGAAGTAACTCAGAAGACCATCAGCATGTTGTTCAGGAGCACATTGCTGACAAGTAGAGGCGTACATTCATATAGGTATGGTGGGGTGTTGTGATCTGAGACAGTGATGGTGATGTACTGCACCTTCTCATGTGCAGGACAAAGTTTGCAGTTTGCAGACTGAAATTGCTCCAGACAGGTATTGTGCCTTCCATGGACAAATAGGTAGTCGACAACAATCATGATCTTGACCGAAGAAGATCAGAGTAGCGAGTCCTGCCCTTCTTAAATACCAAGAGATTGCAGCCAAACGATGGAGCTTTTTCGGTCACGACTAATCTCGCCTTGCTGACAAATAATGCCCTAGATCCACTGCTTTCATCCTTGTCAACATGAAGGCCGTACTGTTGGCACAAATGTTCAGCCTCTGTATCATCCTGAGCCATGCATGAATGAAATATTTGTGAGCTTGCAGCTTCTCAAGCAAGTTGTTCCTGATGAGAATGTCATAGCATCCTGGCTGTCATGATCATGCCACAGAGACCAGACAGATCTAGTTCCTGCTGTTAAGTTGCAAGCCTGCACCAAGAAGCAAGAGTACTATTGAGTAGCCACAGCAGATTACCTGCAACACAAGGAGCTTTGCAAGGTCAAGCAGGGGGTAAGGGTGATCCTTAGAGCCTGCAGTGCTGATCACACGCAGTGCCGTCAACCGCATCTGCAACAACGGATGATAGTTTTGATGTTAGGAACCCAGGTGCAGAGTGCACATCAAGCTGGCCCATAGGCAAGAGGAGAAGAGAGAGGACGAAAACTTGCACCATATGAGCACAGTCCACGTAGTTGGCCAAGATGGAGCTACATCATGACAAACTCACCAGATCCACTTGGCGATGCAGCAGGCAAGCTTCCAGATGTGTTGCTGTCTGCAGAAGCTTGAAGAAGTGGCAGTAATCACCAGACCTGCAGCTTCTGCACGCATGCAGGATAGCAGCCAGCAAAAAGCAGAAGCCATGAACCCTATGACTTCCAATCTGCAACAGCAGAATCTTCGCAACACTCCAGGTAGACATGGAGGAAGCCTGGCAGATTGCAGAGTCCTTGAGAACAGCATGCACAAGCTGCTCTAGAGAGAATCCAAGTCAAGTAGGTGCAGACCGCAAGAAGTGTCTGGCACGTGTCAAGACAGGCGATTGAAGCAGTAGTTGCGGCACACGTTGCAACCAGGGTGACAATGACATTGATTGAGATGACAATGTCTGCATCTGCAGTATCACAAGTATTGATGAAAAAGAGATTCATGCTAATCTAGCTCCAAAAGTGCAACCTAGTCAAGGTTGCAACCAGCATAAGAATGACACTGAGAGTGACCAAAAGTCCATCTGCAGCATCATGTGGGTAGCGACCCATGAAGACAACTAGCTCCTAATCTGACTCAGCTCAGCGGATCATATTAGGGTGCAACGGTGCATATCAATGCTGCTTCTTCCAAGACAGCTTGGAAGGCACGGTCTGAGGTGGGTACCTCCATGTCTGCTGAGGACCCCATATTCAGAAGAACATAGTAAGCAAAGAACTCGGCCCCAGGTGCAGATGCAGTGTCTTTGTCGTCAATCTCAGTCGTATAAAGGTTCAGAAGGCTGCAGAGTGACTTGGATAGCTGCTGCAGGTTCAGATGTGCATCAAAGTGCTGTACATGTGCTCCTCTCAGCTCAAAGCCTGCAAGTATGTGAAAGCGTACCTGGATTGCGACATACAAGCGGCCATCCAAGGTCAATGCTATGTGAGGGTCTGAGAGACTTCAGCTCAGACTAAGAAGGTTACATCTTCCGCGCATTATCTCAGAGGCTTGTGTCGCTGCCTACTTAGCTCAAATCAACTTGGAATGCAAGGCTTGCACACAATCATGTACTGGCAGAGCAAGGGTGATACAGACAATCTGCTCATAAATGGCAATCGCTGGACGGCCGCCTAATTGCTGCATGTTGAGCTCCTGTTGTACAGCTCTCATCCGATCACAGAGAAAAGCATACGTCTCAGCTAATGGGTATCTGTGGTCATCCATGATGCTCAACAAGTGCTGCATGGTGCGCTGCAGCACTGGCAGGGGTCGAATATCACTTGGAAAGACACTCATCCCAGAAAAGGTTCTGCAGAACTGCAGCAGCCGTGAAGAGAAGAAAGATAAGGATACCACCACAGTCGTGCAAGGTGAGATTGTGAAATCATATGCAATCGTCTCCAGTGCATATTCGAATCTAGTCAGTGGGAACTTCCAACACGATACAGCAAGCTTGACTGCAGGCAGGTTCTGAAGTGTCTTGAACCTTCTTGACAGCAAGCTCTCTGGAGGTTCGGTAGGGCTGGCCATCAAGCCTCTCGGGGCCTGCGATGTCATGGAGCCGCTCTCTTGTGGACCTCTCTGCCTCTGCAATGCCAAGGCAAGGGCAGGGCTTTTGTAAACTCAATTGAGTAAGTAATGTTGAGACCAGCATGCCGAGGACAGTGGCTTGCAGCCAGGTTATCATGCAGAATTGCAGTATGAACAACCAACGCTGCCGCCTTTGCAGCACATTGTCAATTTCAAGGCTGCAGAGATAATCAAATGATGTATGATGGATAGACAGGCGCCAGAAAGGTTCACTGATGTCACTGATACTTTAAAGTGTGCATTTCTATTAGTATTATATGGTTGGTGTGGCTTCCAATTCCAGTGTCAGGCTCGCTTGCACTTTGCCAGTGCCAGTGCAGTCAGCAGTAGCGGACCTGGGCACATATCGGGGCAGGCGCCGACGAAAAACGGGGACGGGATTCCCTCCTCAACACCTGACAGGGCCGTGGCAGCGCTTCCAGCCCTGGCAACGGATGGCAGCGTGGCCTTCTCCTCGTTCACTCTGGCGGCCTCGCCAGCCGCTGCATCCTCCACGCTGAGCTCGCCGATGAGCCGCGCTGCTTCGTCGCCGCGCCGTGCGCCCTGGAGGCCTTCCTGCTGTCGCCGGCTCCGCCAGGCCGGGGCCGAGTCCTGGAGGATGGAAGCGCCGCCGGCAGCCAGGCCGCCGCGCTCGGCATCCGCCGGCGCCTGGCGCCGCCAGTCGGGCGCGCCGCCT